>JALIZH010030167.1:0-31082 GCA_030522465.1 Rhipicephalus appendiculatus | reverse complement strand
AGATGGAGTCCTCCGCCCCGTTAGGTGAACCTGACGGCTGGTCTCGGGTTACGCCACTCCCCTCATGATACTCGATGCGTTGGATTTACAGCCACACTTTGATGAGTGATATATCTTTGCAGCCTTTCTCGTATCGTCCAATCGGTGTTAACGCTTGCTGTCTGAACAATAAGCGACTCAATCATTTGAAACGCTTCGTCTGTCGCTTCTGATGAAAGAACTGCTCGAGTGAGTGCCACCGACGCCCGAATCCAAACGGGCTGATTTAACATCGCAAGAAAGTTGTTTCTTAGCATTGGAGAGTATCGCAAAAAAAGCTGGTTCTTACGATCGATTTCAACCACTCAACCTAAAAGGGATCTCCGAGATTAATCTACACCCACCCGGTTTTCTCAAACCCTCCGCGGTTGCTAGGTGCCGCTATATTTAGGACCATCATTCATCATCATTGATTATCATCGTCATCAAGAAGAGGAAGATCGAACGTCATAGTGCAGCGTGAAGACTCAAATACGGAGACTTACAACACTGCCACTTGTGCTGTACGCCGTGTTGTATGCGTTACCGAAAAAAAAAGTAACTAAATACGTTACTGCTACGCCCAAGAAAAAGAAAGGCGTTACCATCCTGCGCTACCCATAAAAAAAAAAAAGTTGACGCGTTACCGTTACAGTTACCGAAAAAAGTAACAGACGTTACTTCTGCGTTACTCCATGGTCAGAAATTTGAATCAGCGCGTCTTCGCCGCAAGAAGCTACGATAGCAACTTTCTAAAATTTATATTTATATGTCGCATTAAAGTACACCACACAAAAATTTCACCCGAAATAAAGATTTGACGAGAATAACTTGGACATATGTGCCATCCCTTGGTTGTACCACGGTGGCTTAAAGTTGCCTGTAGAGTTACATGTGATGGCTTCTCGCTCTGTGGCACGAGGGGAAGATATTTTTCGCAATGCGACGTTAAACACAAAGGGATCGATTTACCATTGACGCTGTCCGCAAAGAAAACATCACCAAACAAAGTTGCACTAATTATGACGGCGTGTTTCTACTAAAAATATAAGCGCGCAAATTTTGTAGCAATAAAGGAAGGCTGATATGGCATAAATCTGGGGAAAAAGTGTTTGCGCACACGGAATTTTTTTTTTCAGTTATAACTTTGTAAGTACCGCAAATATCGCCACTATGTATGTGAATAAATTTAATCTCGACGTTTTTGTTTATAGGGTACTACAGAATAACATTCTTGCATCCGTAATACCGAAGACATCCCTTGTTAATACTAATAATACTAGATTTGCTGGCAACAATAACTTCATCTTACCCATCGTCCGCACAAACCATGGCAAGCAGTCGTTACATTTTTCAGCACTTGCTTTCTGGGATTCACTACCATCCCCTTTAAAATTACTAAATGATCATAGGTTTCGTTCCCAAATTAAACACTTTCTGTTCGTTCGTCTAACTGCGGTTCTTGACTGCTCTAGTTCTTTTTGTTTTCGATAGTTTTTAGTTTTTTTTTTATTTTCCCGCATCTTTGTATCATTTTTCTATGATTTACATTATTTGCTTATTGTATTTTGTTTATTTGTTTGTGTTTTATTATCTTGTGTACGGCGTTACCGTTTATTCTTTTGAAAGTCCCCCACCCTACCCTTCTTACTCTCATTGGCTAAGCCACATTCCTTTACTTGTTCAGTTCTTTTTGTTAACGCTCTTTGTAGGTTTGTTGTTTGTATCATATTAGCCTTTGTCATTATCAAGTCTCCATATTGCCGTTTTGAGTGCATAATTCACCATGGTTATAATGCACAGGAGGTCCCATTTCAGTTTATAACTACAGGACCTCTTTTTGTATATTCTTATGACGTATTTGTTCTTTTGTTTGACATGAAATAAATGATTGTGAATGATTCTGAAAGGTGTTCAGAGTCAGCCTCGCATGCCCAGGAGTTCAAGAACTATACTCCATCTCAGAAGTACCTTGCAGCACTGTGGAAGCTGCAAGGCTTGTTAGCCAATAGGAAAGGCGAAAGCCCCCTCGAGACGTGTTCATCCGCGTCGCGTCGTCTGCTCGTCGTCTCTTTGGCGTCGGCTCGCCTACCTTGTCGATACTTACTCCCTCCAGTTAGTAGAAAACGCAAAAACCTCTGCGGGAACGCCACCTCACCGTTTCTTTGTGTTCAGAAACCCACTCGTACAGGGCGTGTTCGCTGGCGTTTGTGAGGAACGCGGTTCTTTTCATAACAGCGTTCATACTGGCGTTTTCACCGAGTTCTTTTTTGTCAGCACGGTCGACGCCCTTTCAGCAGTAATCACGTACCATTTTTGAGTGGAACAGCAAATCATTGGCACAGAAAACAATATAGACATTCAGGGTGTTTCGCATCGTCAACGCATCACCGACGCTAATGTTGTGGCGACATCTGCTCAGTTAACATCAAACCACTTTTACGGCTTGGCATCGCCTCAGTAGTCCTAGCAGACACAAAACAACCGAGCGATATAAATGATTGCGAAAGAAGATGCCTGATTATTTGCCCTCAGCGTTAGATTAGACTAAGCGATGACAGATTATGCCACTTATTTCTGGCTGTCCGGACAGGGAGCCAGTAAAAAGCACGAATTCGGATCGAAGCGGGTGGTCTGGGGTGTTTGGGGGGCTGCCATGTTGCTGTACGTCACCGCGGTTAGGGTGGTTATTACGGTTAGCAGCCGGTAATCTCTGCATTATTTCAGAAATTTTAAGTGCATGCGCTAAGGGCCTAACGTGCCACGTATCGCTGTAACGCGTGATGCGAGAAGCACAACTAAAGCCCTTGCACCTAGTTGATGATGAGAGTTAAGCCCGGGACTATATTATGTGCTGCGCAAGGACACTGCCTGTTTACTCCTCGTAGCTTCGGCAGTGCTGCAAGGTAATTGTGAGATGGAGTATAGGTGCAAGTTCAAGAACTAGCGCAGGTGCAAATCGCAAGAAGCAAAACTAATTTTGAACACGTAGTTTATAAACAGTGTAGAGTATTGCTGGGACAATTTCCTAATGTAACTGGAAACTGCCGATTACAAGAAAGAGCTGTGTTTGAAAGCTTTAATCGGACAGCCTCTCTCGCTTATTAGCGAATATTTCGTACGTAGACGTTAAATGTGAGCTCAACGGACGCACTATATATGGTGCTCATGTGTTCAGCATCAGGAAGTGGTCGTGAACGCGCGGAAAGTTTTCCTTGAGCCCGCTCATTGCAATGTCATGCAGTAGCAAAGGTACCGAGAGAGTAGCTAATCTTCAGTTGGCGATGATGTTCAGAGAGCGTTTCCGAAAAAGTCATCCTCCGATGTGCTGGAGCTCGCACCGAGTCTTGATGTCCGCAAGCTGAGCAGATCTCAACAGCTCGCGTTTGGCGATTACGAGGATATCATTACGCTTCGCTTCGTCGACAACCAACGACAACTTGAACCTCGATCGATAGCTAGGTAGCCACTCGCCTCGGTGGTATAGTGGTTATGGTGCTCGACTGCTCACCCGCAGGGTCGCGGGATCGAATCCCGGCCGCGGCGGCTGTATTTTCGATGGAGGCGAAAACGCTTGAGGTCCGTGTGCTTAGATTTAGATGCACGTTAAAGAACCACAGTCGCTGTAAGAACTGTAAGAAATAGGGACGGCGCACATTTAAGCGCGCATGTGACATCATGTGGATGCGCGCCACGCTTCACGGAGATGCGAATTTTGGGTAAAAGCAAAAACAAGGTAGCACGGGAAATTTTGGAGGCGTTTTTCATACAAAAACGGGGTAGCAATTGTATCAGCGAAACTTCAATCAACCTGTACGAGTCGGAAGTGCGGTATCTCGAATGTGTCCGTTAGTGTGATTAGCTAGAAGATGGCTTGAGCATGTTGCGCATGCGTTGGCGAGAAGGGGTTTATATTGTGGCGGCAGCGTCAAGCCAAGCCGCCAGGCAGCGCCACCCTCCGCTGCTCTCCGGAACCTCCAGAGAACCTGAATAAACAGTCGATGTTTGGGATCCACGCCGCGCGGTCGTGTCTTCTTCTCCCGCGCGTACACGCGTCCCAACAGTGGTGACCCGGACGAGGCTTACCGCCTTTTTCAAGCGATCGACGCCATGGAGACTCCCTCTGACGCACCGGCCATCTCCGCCGTCGACATCAGGCTCCCGCCGTTTTGGACAGCGGACCCGCAGCTGTGGTTCCTGCAGGTGGAGTCCCAATTCACCGCTCGTCGTATTGCCGCTGAGCAAACAAAGTACCACCACGTGGTCGCTAGCCTCCCACCGGCAATAGCGAGCGAAATACGAGATCTGCTGGTCGCTCCACCTGCAGAGAACGCGTACACAACGCTGAAACAACTGCTCATCAGTCGCCTCACGCCGTCGGAGCCTCAGCGACTGCAGCAGCTACTGCACAACACCGACCTCGGGGACCGGACGCCCAGCCAATTGTTGCGCCACATGAGGCAGCTGTTGCACACGGCCGGCGCAGCCACCACCGATGCCGACAGCAGACTGCTTCGCGAGCTGTTCCTACAGCGACTTCCGATCAACGTGCGTATGGTCCTCGCCTCGGCTGCCGACAAACACCTGTCTCCAACTCGCCGAGCTCGCGGACTCGGTGCTGGCGGTCGCTCCGCCGTCCGTCGCGGCGCTACAGCCAGACATCGCCGGCGGCGCGCCAACGACCACGCTGCACGACATCCGGGAGCAGATATCCCGCCTCGCCGATACCGTCGCAGCGATGCAGGCCCGCAGCACTCCCGAGGAGCGCCAGCGCCCAGCAGCGCATCAGAGAATCTGCTGGTATCACAGGAAGCATTACAATGCTGCTCGCAAATGCATTCCTCCTTGCGACTATGCGGGAAACGGGAGCAGCCGGCACTGAGGACGACCAGTGTCACAGAGGCCCCCGAACGTCGTCCATCAGTGTTTTTCCTCACCGACCGCGACAGTGGCCTTCGATTCCTCGTGGACACCGGCGCTGAGGTGAGCGTGTTACCGGTTGCAGGTCCACCGATCGCCGTGTCCCTAGTGCGTCCCCCCCTTCAGGCGGTCAACAACACAACCATCGCCACCTACGGACATCGCTCGCTGCCACTCGATTTAGGCTTGAACAGAACGTTCCGGTGGATTTTCATCGTGGCAGCAGTGAAGTTCGCCATCTTGGGTGCGGACTTTCTTCGGCATTTCGGCCTTCTCGTCGACGTGCGCAACCGCCGCCTTCACGATCCCGTGTCGCAGGCAACTGTGCAAGGCAATCCCTCGCACCACCCTCCGCTGAGCCCCACTCTGCTCGGGCCGTCCGGTGCAGAACGTTTCACTCGCATTCTGCAGGATTTTCCCGAGTTGACGAGGCAGCCGCCAGCCAGCGCCGCGGTGAAGCACGAGGTACGCCATTACATCGCCACCAGCGGCCCACCCGTGCACGCGCGGCCTCGCCGTTTGCCTCCAGAGAAGTTGAAGGTCGCACGACAGGAATTTGAACACATGATGGAGCTAGGGATCATCAGACCCTCGTCGAGCGCCTGGGCATCTCCACTTCATATGGTGCCAAAGTCAACGCCGGGAGACTGGCGACCATGCGGGGACTATAGGGCGCTGAACCAGGTAACGACTCCAGACAGATACCCGGTACCGCACATACACGATGTCACGACGAGGCTTCACGGTGCCACTATCTTCTCGAAGATCGACCTGGTGCGGGCATACCATCAGATTCCCGTTGCCCCGGAGGACGTCCCGAAGACCGCCATCGCAACGCCTTTCGGACTTTTCGAATTCCTCCGAATGCCATTCGGACTCCGAAACGCGGGTCAGACATTCCAGCGGTTCATGGACGGTGCTATACGCGGCCTCAGCTTCTGCCACGCCTATCTTGACGACTTGCTAATCGCCAGCAGCACTCCGGAAGAGCACGTGAATCATCTGCGCATCGTCTTCCAGCGCTTAGTGGAGCATGGCGTGGTCGTGAACATGGCCAAATGCGAGCTTGGTGTGCGACAGCTCTCGTTTCTTGGACACGTCATCTCCGCCTCAGGAGTTCTTCCTCAACCCAACAAGGTTGAAGCCGTGCAAGGATTTCCGCAGCCGACCGCCAAGCGCCAGCTTCGGGAATTTCTGGGTTTGGTAAACTTCTACCGCCGTTTCATTCCCCGCTGCGCCCAGATCCTTCAACCTCTCCACGACCTGCTGGCCACTTCACGGAATGGCTCAGACACCCCTCTCCCCTGGTCTCAAGAAGCAAAAGAAGCCTTCTGCGAGGTCAAGGACGCTTTGGCAAACGCCGCACTGCTTGAATACCCCAGGTCCGGTGTCCCGCAGAGCGTAATGGTGGATGCCTCCGATACAGCCGTCGGGGCTGTATTACAGCAGCTCGTTGGGGGAATCTGGCGCCCGATTTCCTTCTTTTCGAGGAAGCTAACACCTACCGAGCGCCGCTACAGCACCTTCGGGAGAGAACTGCTGGCCGTGTACGCTGCCATACGACATTTTCGCCATTTCCTGGAAGGTGTAGAGTTTTTCGTCCTCACCGACCACAAGCCGCTTACTTATGCATTGCTGCGCTCGCTAAGCTCCGACGGTGGAACGCACACAGCACGTGAACGGCGCCAAATGTCCTATATATCAGAGTTCACGACTGATATCCGCCACGTCAAAGGCGGCGACAACGAGGTAGCGGACGCCCTCTCACGGAATCCTGTGAACGCCATCATGCCCACACTACAGGTTGATCTTCCCGCTTTGGCAGCCGCTCAACGTGAAGATGACGAACTGAAACACCTGTTGACCGCGACCACTGCCCTGAATCTTGAGTGGATCCCAGTTCCCGGATCCGAGGACAAGGTTTGCTGTGACACAAGCGTCAGTAGAACTCGCCCGTTCGTGCCCGCGAGCCTCCGTCGCCACGTGTTCGAGTCCTTGCACAGACTGTCTCATCCGGGGATTAGAGCCACCCAAAGACTGGTGACGGCAAGATTTGTCTGGCCGGGCGTAAATCGGGACGTCCGACGCTGGGCACGCGAATGTGTAGCTTGCCAGCGCTCTAAGATACAACGCCATACCTCGACAGCACTGGGAACACTCCCCACTCCGGATTCTCGCTTTGATCATGTCCACCTGGACATCGTCGGCCCACTGCCACCCTGCCACGGAAAGGCTTACCTGCTGACCTGTGTCGACAGGTTCACCCGCTGGGCGGAGGCCATTCCTATCGCGGACATCACTGCCGAGACGGTTGCGAGTGCTTTCCTGTACCACTGGGTAGCCCGTTTCGGTGTGCCCTCCACGATAACAACAGACCGCGGCCGACAATTCGAATCAGCCCTTTTCACTGCCATCAGTCAGCTCATGGGCACCTCACGCATACGCACGACAGCGTACCACCCCATGAGCAACGGCATGGTGGAGCGCCTTCACCGCCAGCTGAAGGCTGCGCTCACGGCAACCGAGGAACACAACTGGGTGGAGGCCCTCCCACTCGTTCTTTTGGGTATAAGGTCCACCTTGAAAGAGGACATTGGCTGCAGCGCCGCTGAGCTGGTCTACGGCACGACACTCAGGCTGCCGGGAGAGCTCTTTGCGCGCGGCTCAGAGGAGGCATCCATAGCTTGCAGCGACTATGCACTTCGCCTACGCAACGTCATGAGCAAACTGCGCGCGGTACCTCCACGGCCCCCCAGGGTCGCGTGTGGTGCACGTCGACCCACAGCTCACATCGTGCCCATATGTGTTTGTACGACATGACGCGGTTCGGCGACCTCTTCAGCCACCCCTATGATGGGCCGTTTCAAGTCCTCCGCCGTGGCAACAAGCAATTCACAATCAAGAGAAACGGCCGTGAGGAGGTCGTGTCGTTGGACCGCATCAAGCCAGCACACATGGACCGTGACGACGCCGTGCTGCCTCCACTAAGGGAATCATCGCCAGGACCCCCAGCTTCAATGCCAGCCGAAGTCCACGAGGTGCCCTCCCCGGCTGACGCACAGTGGGCGGCTATCAAGAGCACCCACTCGCCTGGACCTTTAACTCCGTTCGGCAACTCACTAGGGGGGAGTGCCGTGGCGGCAGCCAAAGCCAAGCCAAGCCGCCAGGCAGCGCCACCCTCCGCTGCTCTCCGGAACCTCCAGAGAACCTGAATAAACAGTCGATGTTTGGGATCCACGCCGCGCGGTCGTGTTCTTCTCCCGCGCGTACACGCGTCCCAACAATATTACCCTGTATTCCTCAAGGAATAAACAGTTGCAAGTGAGCGCCCGTCCTGTCTATGTGTTTCTTCTCTTGTGTGGTCGTAATTTTGGCGCGGAATTGACTATTGAATTTATTATATCAACCATCAACCGACTTCTTGGTGTGAGTCTGTGGGCTGCGCTTGCAGTAGTAGCACGCATGACGCACATACGTTAACGAACGGGGAAGAACTGCACCTCTGTAACCGTTGTCTTGAACAGTGACGTCATTCTAGTAGTCTGCTTGTTGCGCTCATTGCTTGGGTTTCGGTTTAGCCATTGAATTTGCCTGAATTTCATTGCGCCACAATAATTAATAGAGGCCGCTTTTTCGAAATCTCAAAGCTGAAATGGGTTCTTCGCATGAAGGACTTCAATTCTCCCGTTGGACTTGACCATCTAACTCCGCTAATGAAAAAGTTAATTAATTTAACTTTCTTAATTACTGTCCCAAATCATGTCTTCAACCATCTTAAGATGCCTGCCGTTACAGAAAAAGCAATTGTGAAGACAGCGAGCAAATTCCGCATTTTGCTGATTTTTTGAAAATAGTGAACACATTTCTTGAAACACCCTGTATACAATGTGTTTTTGCCGTTGTTGTCGGCGTTGCCGCTTTGCCTTTGGTGGGTGAGAGCGCGTTCACAATCGTTTTCATCCATGGCAGAAAGAGAATTTGTGGTCTGGAACGCGTTTATTCTTCATCGTCATCAGTGTCATCGTCATCGTCATGACGTATAGTGGGTACCTTGCATGTGCTGTGGCGTGAGGGGCAGAAAGAGAATGTGTAGTCTGGAACGCGCTTATTCTTCATCGTCATCAGCGTCATCGTCATCGTCATGGCGTATAGTGGGTACATTCATCGTGCTGTGCCGTGATGGCAGAAAGAAAATGTGTGAACGCGCTTACTCTTCATCGCAGTGGCGTAGCCAGGGGGTGGCACACCGTGCACGTGCCCCCCCCTTGAAATTTTTTTCGTAATGGCATACAGAGCGAAAAATGACAATTTCAAGGAGGGGCCCCACTTGAAATTAAGGAGCTGCCCCCCCCCCCCAAAAAAAAAAAAAAAGAAATTTCTGGCTACGCCCCTGCTTCATCGTCATCAGCGTCATCGTCAGCGTCATCGTCAGCGTCATCGTCATCGTGTAGAATGGTTACATTGCATGTGCTGTGCCGGGATGGCATCGTCATCGTCATATGGCCACGGCGGACAATGGGGGCACGGAGCTCGTTCATAAGATGCTTCGCATCTAAGAAACTGCCTACGCTCCTGCCGACAGCATTGTCTTTCTTCAGTGTGGATCGTGTTCAGCTAGCGTTACTATAGAGTTTAGAATAGCGTACGCAAATCTTTTGCCTTTGCGTTTGCCGCCACTGCGCATGCGTCATACGCCAACCTCTTGCCGGCTCCCGTTAAGTGACGCCCGCAACGCTACGCCCACAACGCCCACATACTTTGCGTACGATAATAGTGAGTAATAGCTGAGCGGATCAGCGGGCCAGCGGACCCAGCGGAGGAGCGGAGGGGACAGCGGAACGAAAGACAAAAGGAAGAGTAATAGCTGAACGATGACTAGCTTGACCAGCTTGTTTCAGCGGAACGCATTGCTGCGCCACCTCTTGAACAAGGTTGAAGTTATTGTCAATCGAGCAGAGGCTTTGCTTGGAAAACGCTCCCACGCTCGTCCGCTGCGCAAGCTTCGCTGAGGAGACGAAATGAGCGGGCGAGCGGCTCGCTCCGTGAAAACGCTGGCTGTGCCAGAGTGCCGCGCATGCGCATTTGGCGTCTCCGCTCGTTCGCTGGGCCCGCTGGCCCGCTGAGCCGCTCAGCTATTACTCTCTATTCTAAAGCTCTCTGATATCTGTTGGGCGAGAGCACGCACATAGCGCGACAAAGAAGAAGAAGAACAAGCATGGAAGCCCGCAGAGTGGGTGTGAGCCAGAGTTGAAGGTGAAGAAGTAGAAGAAGAATGGAAGCGAGGTGGCACGCCAAGTCGCTGGGAAACCTCGAGCCTTCCGACGAACCGTGGAGTGAACCGGCAGACTGGGACCGCTCCAGCCGCAGTTCGAGCGACGAGGGAAACCTCCCCCAGGCCTTCCGACGACCCGTGGAGGGAACCGGCAGACTGGGACCGCTTCAGCCGCAGTTCGAGCGACGAGGAAGTCGAACGCCTGCACTACACGTACGATTACAGCGACGACAAAGGCTGCGTTCAGGCCACGGTGATCGTCACCTTCATCACGTGCCTGTCCATCGTTTTAGTGCTCATCTTCCTCGACTCGGTCGACACCAAACTGCCCCAAACATCGATTTACCGCCACGTCAATGCCGGCATCAAAGCCATCGTGCGACCCCGATACAGGCTGGGTGAACGTCCGGAGAAATTCATCATCTGCACGCTCGCAGGCAACGCCGTGTCGAGCAGGTTGTACCCTCCCGACGGCCTCTGCTACTGGATCATCTACACACATGTCGGCTACGACGCTAGGAACCGCAGCCTGGCACCCACAGGCCCGGGCAATTGGCTGAGCTGGGGTTTCTTTCTGCGGCAGAAGTCCGGCTACACGGCCACTCGCCTCATGCCCTCGTTCGACTGGAAGAACCTTACGGGCTTACAGAAGCACCGAGCGCTCGAGCTAAACCGGACGCTGCCGTCCGCGCTGCGCATGGCGGGCCTGGCGATGCTCAACGTCCGCGTCGGCGTCCGCCAAGTGGCTGCCCTCGCGCAGCTGTTCGCCACGTTGGCCTCGGCTAACCCCGGAATGTTCCTCGCGCTGGGCGCCTCCTTCGGGCGTCTCAACGACCGAACGGCTTCGTGGCTTGTGCCGACCACGTTGCTGGACCGCCTAGTCACTCCCGCTCGGTCTTTTCATACTGGAGACGCACCTGCCGGCGCCCGGCGGGAACTGCAGAACCAGCTTCTCGACGTCGTTAGAGCCCGTGTACGGAGAGCACGGCAGCCACCGACTGACGTTCCGCGGCGCCCGCTCGTTCATGGCGCAGCCGGCGCTTCGCTACGCCAACCCGGCCGTCCTGGCCCGCTGCCTGTCCATAGCGGCGGGAGCGCTCGTGTTCCACTTGCCGCCCGGAGAACCACCGCAGCTGGGTGCACGGTGCACAAACTGGTCGCTGGAGAGGCTCGAGACCGTCTGTAGGCTGGACAGCGTGCGCGCCAACGTCCAGGCGCTTGCCATGTACGGGCATACGCAGCGCACCTTCTTCAGTTACGAGTGTGCACTGGACATCTGGCGCAAAGTGTTTCCCACGCTGCAGTCGATGGTGTTCGACGAGTTGCCGACCTGCCTCGCGGTCTACGCACTCGATTTGGACGCCACGCCCGGATACTGCTATATGGAACAGGAGCGCCCTAACAGGCTAATCTACACTGTGTACGATGTCATAAAGCTGCTGAAAGCGACTCCATAATGGAGTCTCAGAACGATACCATCGTCGTCGCATGACATGGCTCGGTGCAAGCAGGGTGTCAAGAAGTGTGGAATTGTTTTTGTGCACTGTTCTTTCTAATGGAGTACTAATTGATTATGCAGGCTTGCGTTTGTTGTATTTCTTTTCTTTGTGTAGCTAAATGTCAAATTCTTCGTGTTCACGACTCTTATAAAAACGATTCAACTCATGTTCTTTGGAGTGTTGCAGAAAGCATAGAAGAGGAAACTTTTCCCGCAAAATTTCCTCAGGAAGCTTTCCTCACTTATATAATAGTGGCCAATGTTTTCCATTCATTTAAATTCAATTTGCAAGGGCTCCCATTACAAGTCTGCACTATCAATTGGCTAGCTTCGCATGAAGCAGACGTAAGTGAATGATAGAACCCCTTTGCGTTTTATATACTTCAATGAAACGAATCAGGATCATTTTGTGGTGATAATGTCTGAAAAGTGCGCATAATGTCTGAATGATGCCGTAACGAAGAGCTGCGAAGTAGTTGCTCATTAAACGCGCGTTTTAGGGGCGAAGCTCCTTAGGGCATAGGCTAGTCCGGCGTCGTCCTGCGTCGTTGTCGTCGTCGTAGCCACCCCTGTGCGATGACTATGACGCTGCCATCACGGCACAGCACATGGAATGTACCTTCCACTATGCGTCATAACGATGACGATGATGACGCTGATGACGATGACGATCGCGATGCCATACAACACACGGCATCGCGATATGGTCTCACATGCATATCGTTTGACCACATGCAACCAACCACCATCCGAGGAACCTGCATCGATCTCGTCTTTGCAAACTTTCCACTACGACCCATCCAGGAACCGCTCTCCCTCCATTTCACCGACCATAAAGCCATAAAGCCATAAGACCATAAAGTTTGTCGCGTCTTTGGTGATGTACTGGGCGAATTTCACGGAAGATTCGCGGTTTACCGATGAACCTCCGAGCTTCGCCCACTCATCATCATTCACTCCGTGGATATGCTGTGATTTTTTTTTAAATTCTGCAACCATCGAAACGGGGCATCTGCGGCCGCATATCGAAACACCCGTGGTTATAGTGTACCTAGAAAAAAAACCATGGTTGATCCCTCCGTCATAGGAATCGGTATAACACGAAAGTGAAACATGTCCTAGCAGAAGTAGTTGATTGCTTACTGTACCTTGATATGAGAGACCTTGCACAATGTCTATTGGTGTTTGACAGTTACAGCACCATTTAACGTGGATGCATCCACGCTGACGCTCGGTGGTGCATCTGTATCCCAACGAGTAACGTCCATGATCAATGATTAAACAAACACTTGAGGTCATAGATGCTTGTGGTAGCTGTACGTTGAGAGCGGAATCAGAGAAAGTGGTGTGGGAGCCAGAAGAGCGTCACTTATTGCACGCCGAACTTAGCCTGAAGGCCGCCCACAACGCTGCTTTTTAAATGCGAAGCATTTCTTAGCGAACTTCGGCGACTTTGAGCGTATCTATCTATCTATCTATCTATCTATCTATCTATCTATCTATCTATCTATCTATCTATCTATCTATCTATCTATCTATCTATCTATCTATCTATCTATCTATCTATCTATCTATCTATCTATCTATCTATCTATCTATCTATCTATCTAGCCGCCTACGACTTTGTGCTCTCCCTGGCCGTATCGTTAATGGGATTTATACCAAATTTGGTATGCCATAACTTGACTGTATGACGAACACAAATGGCTGGTCATATCATGAAAATCATGACTAACTTGTCATGAAAAAGTATGATTTACATGCCACGCTCATGGCCGGCTCGCGGCCGTTTCGTTAGCTTGATATACACCAAATTCGGAATTGAGTGACGTGACTGTATGACGAACATAAATGATAGGTGGTAATATGCAGATAATGAAGTGCATGTCATGTACAACATGATTTACATGCCACGCTCATGGCGCGCTGACGGCCGTTTCGCTTGCTTGATATACACCAAATTTGGTATTTCGTGACGTGACTGTATGACGAACATAAATACCAAGTGGTAATATGAAAATCATGACATGCCATGTGCAACATGACTTGCATGCCACGCTCATGACACTCTCGTGGCCGTTTCGCTAGCTTGAAATACACCAAGTTTGGTATTGAGGGACGTGACTGTACGACGAGCATAAATGACAGGTGGTAATATGAAAATCATGACCTGCATGTCATATGCAACATGATTTACATGCCACGCTCATGGCGCGCTGACGGCCGTTTCGCTAGCTTGATATACACCAAATTTGGTATGGCGCGACGTTACTGTATGACGAACATAAATGCCAAGTGGTAATACGGAAGTCATGACATGTCATGTGCAACATGACTTGCATGCTACGTTCATGACACACTCGTGGCCGTTTCGCTAGCATGATATACAACAAGCTTCGTATTGAGGGACGTGACTGTATGACGAGCATAAATGACAAGTGGTAATATGGAAACCATGATATGTCATGTGCAACATATGACTTGCATGCCACACTCATGGTACTCCCGTGGCCGTTTCGCTAGCTTGATATACACCAAATTTGCTGTTCAAAGTGACGTGATTGTATGACGAGGATAAATGACAAGTGGCAATATGCAAATCATGACGTCATGTGCAACATGACTTGCATGCCACGCTCATGACACCCTTGTGGCCGTTTCGCCAGCTTGACATACAAATTCTAAGGTGAAAGCCTTTAATGTCTCATGTTCACGTCCGACGTCCGCCCGTCCGTCCGTCCCTCCAGCCGTGCCCTGGCAAAGTGCCAGTTGGGCGCCGGGGCGCGCGCAAACGGACGCTGGACGTGTTAGACTTTACAGCGCTCGCGCTTTGCTTGCGTAGCGTCGCTGTGACCAGCGTCTATAATCATGCAAGGAGGGAGACGCGCGCATCACGTTCTATTCTGACCGACCCCGTCTCAGTGGGCGCAGGCGTTCGAGGAACGCACTTTGCAATTGACAGGGTGTCCGTCAATGTAAACGCTGGAACGCGGATGGCGTTCTGCACGATGCGCAGAGCGCGAGAATACGAACGCATGCGAAACGGAGGCAGATTAAGGTCTCGCGCTCGTTGCGATTCGAGGTAAAACATTAAGTGAACATAAGTGGCAGGTTGTAACATGAAAATCATGGCACGATGTCATCTACAATGCCATTTACATGCCACGCTCATGGTTCGCTTGCGTCCAGTTCGCTAGCTTGATATACACCAAAATTTGTATTGCGTGACGTGACTGTATGACGAACACAAATGACAGGTCCTAACATGTAAATAATGACATGCATATTATGTACAGCATGATTTGCTCCTTGCTGGCTGCTTCGCATCACATCGATTCCCACAGTGCGTGGGATCTGCCGGTTTTTAATTTTTTTTAAATATTATTTTACATTTTGGCCTTCACACGAATAAAGTTTTTCACCACCACCTAAGGTGCCCACTCGCGGCATGTTAGAGTTATTGAATACCACTGCCCGACCAGAGGGAAACGCAACGCGCGTCTCGTCTTGCCCGTTGGCCGGCTGCGATTTTTCGCGGGGCGAGCGTAAAAGGGGCGCGATTAGGAACGCGGTGTTACGGCTACGCGAAGCAGTCATACGTCCATGCATGTTTCGCAGAGCTATTTTTTGGTATGGATGGATGCTGTAAGCGAGGCCGGCGCTGGGGGTAAGGTCGCCACCTGGCACTGGCAGTGTGTTAATGCGTCGACAAAACTGCACTTTTCCCCAATTCGAAACGCGCCGAATGGGACGGACGCGTATAAACGAAGCTTTGAAGGAACTAACTGTGGATTTCACGGTCATGATACATTACTTCACTTTAGCAGGAGCACTGTAAGAGGACAGTGGTAGATATAAAAGGCCTGTTTTCAAAGCGCACAGAGTATGTGACCGTGGCGCAGTGGATAGCGTGCCCGGCATCTCTTGTCGCCGACCAAGGGTCGTAGGTTCAACTCCCGATGACGGAACTTTTTTTCTTGTCTTCTGATCATGTGTATTTTTTCGACGTCATTTCCGTGACGGAAATACGTCACTGAAATCTTGGTGGACCCCGGCATATAACACTTCCGTGTTAAAAAAGTCACAGTTTCGCCACTAAGGTGAAGCAATGAATGCGATAGCAAGAAATTAGTTTGTCACATGAAGAACGACAAGTAGCTCGATACTTGCAACGCGCCACCGCAGCACGAAGAAGGATGCTCGAAAAGGACGCATAGGTATACAGGACAAGCGTGAACTAACAACTGTCGCACTTGTTACGTGTTTGTATTTGAACAACGCGCTGCGAGCGTCCACAATGCAGAAGCCGATGTTGTTGTTGTTGTTGCCTCTGGCTTGGCTCATACCCACTCAGGGGGATTGGCCAAGGATTGATTATATGATTATATGACTTTTCGACGCTGTTTGATACTTCTTTTTCTTTTTAACTGTGGCACGTGGAATGACCCCTCTGCGTCTCCTGCCATGCGGTGGCGTCTGGCGCCAAGTGTGCCCGGTGTTCCTTTTTTTCCCTTCTACATCATGAGTGGTACAGAAGGGAGCCACTTTTTCGTGCGCATCTCAAGGGCAGTTTTCAGTTTGAAAGAAACTGTAAAAGCGTTGCGTGATAGAAAACACGCTCAAGCTGTTCCGCGATCGGCGTACCGCGAGCGGCAAATGGTGCGTATGAATAGCTCGCCGTTATATCGCTGTAACGGGCATGGCTTGTGGCTGTGTTGGCTAGCGCAGCAGACCGCGGAGCGAGTGGTCGCTGGTTCGAATCCCCAGTCAGGTGGTTTCGAATTTTTTCTCCTGATTTATTTTTCTTTATGCCTTTTTTATTTATACACATACATATACATATCCGGGACATGACGGCGTCGACAGACGGCGACGGCGACGGCGAAAATCAGCCGAGAGTGTACATATAATTGCTATCGCAATAAAATACTATTTTAGCACACTGTATCCCTAGTGGTCGAAGATACAATGACATAGGCTCCGTCTGACTCTGTCGAGCCGCGTCGATTTCAGTTATATGTCTGCCCTTAAGTCAACGTCATTATTAGGCTTGTACGAAACACGTCGCTTTTACAGCGAAAGCTGTTATGAGATCACAACAGGGGTCGTTTTTGCGCCGTAGTTGTCCGCCGCCGCCGCCGCCGGTGTCCGTAACCAATATCGCACGAAATAAGAAAAAAACTAACTAAATAAAAAACACCTATGACAGATTGGGAATCGAACCCGGGTCCTCTACGGGGCAGCCCAGCACTCTACTATTGAGCTACGCCGCTGCTTGTAACTGCGGTGCAAACTGATCCTATGCAGGCTTCATGTCGGATATGGAATCGCGTTAACGTGTGTTGTAAAGCGTTTTAGAACAGTAAAGTGTAATAAGTACATATTAATAATATCTGGGGTTTTACGTCCCAAAACCACCATATGATTATGAGAGACGCCGTAGTGGAGGGCTCCGGAAATTTTGACCATCTGGTGTTCTTTAACGTGCACTGACATCGCACAGTACACGGGCCTATACATTTAGAACAGTAAAGTAATAACCAGGCGTCACACAATGCGAATTGCATAACGAGTGGGTCGTTCAATGCTCCAACCCATTACAAAAAGCCCTCAGGCATAGTTCTTCATCGTCGTCAGCCACAGCATCAACAAAGTGCACATGATGCGTTACAAGTGTGTAGCGGGTACCGCGCTTTTCCGAAGAATGACGAATAATGTCATAGTAGACGCTTCCCCACTACACAAAAATTATGATGGCTTATGGTGTAGTGGGTACCATGCAAGTGCGCTTGCAGTAGTTGCCCTAGAATGTTGAAAAAAGGCTCTAGAAAGGCCGCACTTCCAGCTTTTGCTGTGACTGTGCTGCGTTCCGCGCAGGCCTGGCGGTTTTTGCATCTTATACATGTCCCATAGGAATTCAGGGATTCTCTTAAGGCTGTACCTAAGTGTGAGACCCTGAGCGCGCTTCTCAATTTGCCAACAGTTTCCGCCGCTGGGTCGGTCTTTTTCCGCACTTTCGACCAGCAAACTAATCGAAAGTGTTGGAAAGTTAAGATAACCGCTACGTTTGTTTGGCCAATTGAAAAAAAAAAAATACCGCCAGGCCTGCGCAAAACGTGCAGCACAGTCACATCGAAAGCTGGAAAAGGCCTTTTTTTTAAACACTCTTGGGACAACTACTACAAGCACACTTGCATGGTACCCACTACGCCATAAATAATCATAATTTTTGTGTAGCGGGGAAGCGTGTCCGCCGAGGTGGTGTAGCGGTTACGGTGCTCGGTTGTTGCTGACCCGAAGGTCGCGGGTTCGATTCGGGCCGCGGCGGTAGCACTTCGATGGAGGCGAAATGCTAGGGGGCCCGTGTACAATGCGATGTCAGGGCACGTTAAAGAGTCTGCCACTATACGGCGTTCCTCATAATCATACCGTGGTTTTGGGACGTAAAACCCCAGATATTGTAACTGTTACTATAATTTCTCCCTGGTCAGTGTTCCTCGTCTCTTCTGGACAGCGATAAAGCTTTCACAAGATGGTGATTTAGGCCAAATGCAGTATAACGCAGTCATGATGAGTGCACAACGCGAGTGAAGAGATAAGAAGCAAGACGTTTTGCTGTTGTTTCTACTTTCCTTAGATCACGCGATGCGCTTAGCGCCATCACGAATGGCAACAACTGGTGTACACAGCAAGCACTTCTGTCCGTAAAGTTCATGCAGCTTCTCCGTTCGTTTCTTGCTCTCCTGTTTAGCTATAGTGACCATGGCCTGTACGGAATAACTGTCGATGCTTCTGGTAGGCGGCAACAGCGTTCTTCGGCAAGTACCTACAACTAACCGCACATGCGTAATTGGGTGTTACCGGACTTAATAATTAACGTTTAACCGACAATACTCCATTTGTATCGTTTTGCTTCCGCCATTTTTAAAGCGATAAGTGTCAGACAACACCGTCCATGCATACGCTTACTCCCGCGGCCATGCCTGCGGCGATAAGGTAGAAACTGCGGTGTTAAGTGTAGCTTGACCTGCGGTGCAGCGTTGCTATCACATTTCGCGCGCTTATCTTGCGCCCGTTGCAGCGAATGCAAAGGATGGCTGGTCCCCGTCGTCCTGTGCGTGGTTTTGGCTTGAAGCTGCTGTCTTACATGCAGCGCTGTACTGGGAACTATTTCACTTTTAAAACCTCCTCAGTAGACGCTTATCTCGGAGGTCTTAAATTTCGAGGTATCTCTTCCACTTCACTTAATATCGACGCTTTATATCGAGTATAAGGTTAGCACGTTCGGGACGGGCGTAAAGTTAGCACGTTCGGGACATACTTTCGTCTGTTAGCAACAGCTGAAACCCAGCCATGACCGGTGACTTCTTGACGACGGCCTTTCCGGTTGTTCTGGTTCTGGTTGTGACCGACAAGCACGAAAGGGAGCAAACGCTCACGCTGGAGGTGTTTCCAGAATTCAAACTCTACAACGTCAGCCTGTGGAGCTCTCGTGCTGGCGAATGCGGAGACTCCGGCTCCTCGGACCTGGTCAGCTGGAAACGAGAATTCCTTGAGGTGTGTGGTTTAAGCTGGCATGCACATGGGGGGATGGGCGGTTGGGGTGTGACGAGACAGAATTATGATTAACCTTCAGGTATCATAACTTCAATTTTAACCTTCAGTAATTATAATTGACCTTCCGCTCAGTTCATTCAGAGTTGGGGTGGGTTTCTAGCACACTGCCTTCAGATGAAGTTACTAGGTAGCAGTTGTACGTTTTTTTTCTTTTTTTTTTACTGCTCTACCACTTGCGTTTCTTTTGGTATCTTCGACTGGTCGCCTCCGTCCTCCGACTCAAAGGTGGACGGATGCGGCGCTGCCCGAACTCAGAGACTGAGCATTACTGCGTGAGCCGAACGTGACACCCGCTCCCGGAGGAAAGCCAGAGCAGGCAGAACCACGTGACTACTGCGAAAATCCAGTTCCTAGTCGAAGCTCAGCCGATTAAATGGTGGGCCGCCTTGGTCGCCTAGGTTACCGCGGCGTTTTGAGCCCGTGACCGAAAGCGCTTGCACTGCTCCGTCGAGAGGGCTCAGAGCGCTCGACGAGAGAGGAGAGCGATCGAAAAGAACCAGCCGAACGCGAGGCGCGCGCTCCCTTTCAACCAGCCGAACATGATGCCGCTCGCGAGAAGAAGAACAACTTTATTTATGGTCACAGATGATAGGTTCATATGGGTGGAGCCCCTATTCCAGGGCCCCACTGGCTTCTGCGGCTCGCCGGGCCTGGTCGAGGGTTGCCAGTTGGCTTCCCAAGTCCAGGTCGGAGAGTCGCGCCTCCCACGACCAGTTTGCGAGTGTGTCTTTCACCAGCGGCGAGCCGGCGCCCGCTGGGCGCTTCTGGCATGCGTATGTGATGTGTTGGAGTGTTGGTGTGTCTTCACACCATGGGCATTTGTTTTCGTGTCTGTCGGGGTACATCTTGTGTAGTCTGTGCAAATGAGGGAATGTGTTGGTCTGCAGTCGGCGCCAGTCCCTCGCCTGACCCCTATTGAGCTTGGGATGTGGAGTAGCCTTGGATCGTCGTGCGAACCTTTGAAATTCTAGAATTTCGCGTGGCGTGCCGGGTGTGGGGGCGTTCGTTGGGGCGGAATGTTCCGCGGCTCGGCCTGTCATGTCTCGAGCCAGGCGGTCTACCCGTTCGTTGCCGTCCAGTCCGGCATGTGCCGGGCACCAGGTTATTCCATGGTCCTGTGTGAGGGTCGGTCCCAGGATGCGTAGGACGCTGGCCGGTAAAACTCCCCCGCAGGTATAGGCGACATGCGTCCTGCGAGTCGGTTAGTATATATGCCGATTGTTCCTTGCGAGAGCGCTCTAGAGCGCTCCGAAACGACCAGTCGAAGATGGCTTTTATTTGACCGTATTGGCAGGTGATGATATTCCGCCCGTACGTTGTTACAACTAGGGTTCTTGAACGTAAGAGGCGGAGAAATGACGCTTCTTCACGCGTCACGATGGTCTTGTGGTTATGGTACTCGACTGCTGACCCGAAGGTCGCGAGATAGAATGCTTGCCGCGGCGGTCGCATTTTCGATGGAGGCGAAAATGCTCGAGGCCCGTGTACTTAGTTTTAGATGCACGCTAAAAAACCCCAGATGGTCGAAATTTCCGGAGCCCTCCACTATATCTGAGAAATTTTGGCGGTGCGTCACGGTGCTGCTGGAACTTATTGCGTGACCGTGATTAGTCGACGGCTAGCTGCACCTCCTGATTGAGCTCCTGGCGAGTAGCGAGCTCCTGGGCAATTTGATCTGCCGTATGCGCTGACACCTCACCCAGCCGAAGCCACAGTCAGCCAAACGTGACCGTGCTGCATGACCACGGGCAGGGACCCTGCCCGTGACGGGAGGCTACCGTCAGCCATCCTTGACGATGCTACATGACCACTGGCAGCGATCCTATTTGATACTAACTGCCACGGCACATCAACTGTGTCGCAATCAAATATTACTGTGCTACGTACAAGGATTCCTGAATGTCATTTTACAATGCCCTGACGAATTTTTCGACTGGGTTCGGCGTCCCCTGATAAGCACAAGTTTTGGGACGTTAAACCCCAACAGTTATTACTATAACGACCTGTCTTCATTTTTTGTTCCGTAAGATATTGCGCTATTTTCCCTCCTTTTGCAACCATGAACCATCTAGTCCAAGCTTTAAACCTAGCAAGCCTTAGTGATGGACCGGCCACTTGCAGCCCTGTGATGTTATTTGAACTCAGGGGAACCGTTGTGTATCAGGTGTCGAAATGCAGGAAAACTGCAGTACCCAGACCCTCAAGTTTAAGCAGTTTGCTTGAAGCGTGTGGCGCTGGATATATGAAATTGCTTTGTCGGCTGCAGATGTAGGTAAAATGGTAGGGGCTCCTTCCCAAAACTTGCTAAACTTCTTGCAAATCAGGTGAAAGAGAGCGAAAGTTTTATCCTCTGTGACAGGAGAAGAGATGCATGGACGTTGTTGGTGAGTGAGCTGGGCATGCCTCTGTAGACGTGCTCTCAAGCATGGAATCGGCTACAAATTCTGTCAAATTGCCAGATCATGTCTGTTTCCTGCTTCGGCTTCTATGAAAACGTAGTACGATGCGCGGAATAGCACAAGATGTTCCACTGCGCCTAATGAGGCATGCGCCTGTATTCTTCAGTGTTAAACTTGAAGCTCTCTGCGGAATGTTTCAGAACAGAGGATGAACGAAAAAAATTCCCTATATACATTATGAAAAGCCAGGCCTAAGGTCATTCGTTAGGGGGCTCACTTGGGACGTTGTCGGGCCACACCATAGAGACTTTTTTTTCCTCATATTTTTTTCTACACAATGTCCGGAACGCGTTCTACGCCGTCCTTCGTTTTATCCGCAGTCCTCTGCCGTTGTCCGGTATGATGGTCTACCGGGAGGACAGTACTGCATTACGGTAAGTAACACAATGTTTTAATAACATCTTTCCAAGTTGCGTGTTTGGTAGGAACGAATTCGATTATGCGTTTCGTGTTGAACGGGGCCTGTTGACGACAAGTAGCAGTTGAGAACGAGGTTTATGCACGCTGAAAGCGGGAAGCGGAACCCGACACAAGAATCACAAAGCAATAGCGCCAAGAGCTCGTGCTCAGCGCTTCCAGCTACGGCAGTGTTCCACTGCGGCACACTGTTCTTCCTCCCCAGACGAGCAGTGTTTTCACCCCACTGCTGACGCCGTGCTACTCTGTGGGCACGCCGTGGCAGAATACTCCAGATTAATGATAACCACCTGGAGTTCTTTAAGGTGCACCTGAAACAAGTACATTGTTTTTGAATTTCGACATCAGAATGCGGCGGCTGTTGTCGGCAGTCGAACACGCGTCCAAGAGCTTAGCAGCGCAACACTTTACCTGCTAAGCTAACATGGCGGGTGGACACATACGAGGCAGCCTAGGTGCAATAGTCTTGGCCTTCAGATGCGAACCATGATATCGAGAACTGCTAACATTTCCCTGTCTTTTTTTTTTTTTTTTTTTGAGCGCAGCTTCTAGGGGCCCATTCCTGCGTTGAGTGGCGTCGCCATTGCTGTCGCCGTTGCCGTCGCCGTCGGTGACGTAACCAATAGGCATGAAAAAATTTAATGAGAAAAAAATACCCAGAAACGAATAAGATTCGAACCTGGGTCCTCTGCATAGGAGTCGAGTATTCTATCAAAGTGCCGCATGGTGCTTGAAACTCATTTGCAGAAAGTCCCTACGCAGGCGTCATGTCGGGTAAGGAGTCGTGTAAACCTACGTAATACAGCTTCCCACCTACTGCCAAGTGTTCAGCCATAATTCTTCATTGTCATCAGCCACATGCAGCATCAGCAAAGTACTCATAATACTTTAAAGACGTGAAGCGGGTACGTCGCTTATCCACAGGAAGACGAATAATGGTGTAATGAGTGCTCTCCTACTTCACAAAAAATTATGATTTATGGCGTAGCCGATGCCTCGAGGAAAGCCAGGACATCAAACACACTTGCCCTTGCCCCAACACGAAGCAGCGCTCAGAATTCGCATTAGGCAGTATCGTAATCATCGGTAATTTTTTTCTCTGTAACTGCGATATAGTGGTCGGCACTCACAATTTACAACTGCGTGTTTTCCGGTAACGTAAACTGAGCAAACATATAATTTTTAAAGGAGATTAGCCAACATGGTCATAACGTTCCTCTTGATGATAGCGTGTGACAAATGGACATACTGAGCTTATCAATTGGAAATGTTCTCGAAAGAAATATCCAGTTTGTTTTCCAGGCTGATCCAATTACGGAGCGCTGTTCTCCTTCCGACTTCTGCCATAGACTGGCTACCTCGACTTTCCGCGTCAAAGGTGAGTTGCGTGTTTGAGTCCAAAATCATATCTCAGTAGTGCGTGTTTTCCCAGATGAGTGTATGTACTTGTGTGACCTACAGCCGGTGAGCTTGTTAACATATACGTAATACGATGAATGCCTAGATCACAGTCATGCATCCAGGCTCTTTAAGCACCACTTTTGTAAAAGATACTGCCATGGGTTCCGTTTGTAGTGTTTTCCTCCTTGTTTGAATGTAATGAAAACAAGGGCAATATTTATTCTGTCTTTACGCGTGCGATGGAACGCGATGAAAACGAAATGGTAGACGTAACAGTAAGAGAGAAAAACGCCAGGCCTGCGTGGAAAGCGCAGCACAGTCGCAGCGAAAGCTGGAAGAGCGGCATTTCCATAGAACCCGCTGCAAACTCTCTTGGGGCCACTAATACAAGTACGCTTGCAAGATACCCACTACGCCATAAATTGATGCGTATAGGCTGATGGCGATGAAGAATTATGATTCAGCCCTTTGCAGTGGGTTGGAAGCATTCAACGACCCACTGGTTACGCAATTCGTATTGTTTGGCGCCTGGTTACACAATTCGCACTCTGTGACGCCTGGTTGTTATTTTACTCTTCTACCCCGCTATATTACGAATGTTAACGCGAGTCCGCCTCGGAAAAAGCCCGGGTTTGAACCCCGTTCCATCCTGGAAATTCTTTCCCTATTTCGCGCGATAGCGGTCACGGACACCGGCGGTGGCGGCGGACAACTACAGCACCCTTGTTGTGATCTCACAAGAGCTTTCGCTGTAAAACACCTGAATGGATCACAGACCAAACGGGTGTAGCCGATATCCTAGCTGACATTACTAGAAAATACTGGGCCTGGGCCACGTAATGCGAGGGATAGAGAGTCGACGGTCAGTGAAAACAACGGATGGATTCAAATAGATGGGAAGCGCAGCCATTTAGGGGTACAGGGTTCGGTGATGTGACAAAATTAAGAGAGTTGCAGGTATTGAGGCATAAAATAGAATCAGCAGCCACAGGACACGATAAATTGTAGCTCATTGGGAGGGTGATCTCATCTAGCAGCGGATCTAAATAGGCTGGTGAAGACTACGACCCTTAGAGAAGACTTGTTGCGCCATAAAATATTCAGAAAAGATTCGCAGGGTTGCCGCTGGTGGCTACTTTGCACCAAATCGGCTACTTTACGACTCCGTCTGGCGACAAAAACTTCAGTTTGGCGCCATGGCTATTCTCTGGCTGGCTTGGACTTCTATCTGGCGCACTTAGCAGCCGCTTTTCTTATTATTTGGAGATAAAATACCGAACAAGCCTAACGGCTACCCTTTGTTCCGAAGCTTTCCTGGCGTGTCAGCCTGTGCATGCTCGTGTCCTCCCACCACGAGCACTTTCGTGCTCATCGAGGTACATCAACTCAACGCGCGTCGCGCCTGCCGAAACATAGTGACGAAGTTCTTGTTCACCTGATCAGCGTGACTTACACCCACTCTGGGGTACTGGACAAAAATCTGCGGTTTTATAAATTTAAATAAAAATTAGAAATGGGGAAGCTTTACAACATAGCTTGGAAATTGCAAAAAATAGCTTCCGCTAATTAAATATGCAGTTTAAGTGTGCTCTTTGGCTATTAAACTGACGAAGTTTCGCGCATGTTGGCGAGCCCATGACTAGCACGCTGTTCACGCTGCCCGCCATCGATGCTGACGCTAAGAGCCAGTTTCTAATGGTGATGTGCAGCGCGCGTTCTCGTATGAACTTCACATAAATAGAGACCCGCAACAAAATGAACCTGGACTGGTAATCTTTCGCCAGATATCACTACTTGACGCTGAACTGTCATTATGGTAACTAATCACTAGGTGACTTCAAGCACGATGCTTCTGCGATTAATGTTTCTACCTACTGGTTGGCTGGAATGTTCTATCCTTACTCTGTCTCTGGAAATTGCTCTATCTATTATTCACAAGCTATATGCAGGCGCACGAACCTTATAATTTGATCACTTATTTGCAACTCGCTCATGGCTTGAAGACCGAGCAAAAGGAGAAAAAGAAACATGGCTGATCCCTCTGCCAAACGTATCGGTATAGCACGAAAGTGAAACCTGTCTTCACAGAGGTAGTTGAGCGTTTATTGTGCATTGTTTCGCCACAAGGGCGAAGGAATGAATGCTACAGCAACAAATTGCAATGTCACGCGAAGAACGGCAAGCAGCTCGAAACTTGCCGCGGGCACCTCAAGCAGAAAGTACGCATGAAATGAGCACACACAGGACGAGCGCTGACTAACAACTGTCACAGCTCGACATCTAAAGCGCGCTGCTGAAACACAAAAGAAAGACGCACGGAACGAACGCACAAGTATACACAGGACGAGCGCGAACAACTGTCACAATTGTTACTTAGTGTGTGAGCAGCGCACTCCTTTCGTAAACGCGGCCGCTGCGGCGAGCGAAGTGACCTTCGTGCATTCTTTATCCACTGTAACATCAAAGCAAACTTGCTGTGGAAGCACAAGACGTACGAAGCGCCGCAATGCCCCAATACGAGATAAGCGCGCACGCACGAGCGACCACGCCCTGTGAAGGCGCGCGCGCATCGCAGCCAGAGGGGCGACAACCTTTAGAGCGCGCCCTCCGCGCCACCTTCACGCCATCTCGCTAGTGATGATGACAACGCGCTGAAGTCGACGAGCTCTGAGGACCGCCAATGGTATATGGTGTATATACATAGTTCGCTGTTAACAAACTGAGGTACGTACGCTTCTGTGGTCGAGTGGTTTCGCGTCGCGCGCTGCGGAGCGACAGGTCCTTGGTTCGACGCCCGGCAACGGAACTTTTTCGTCTAGCTTTTTCTTTGCAATCTGTTAGTTTATATTTTACAACGTCACATCCGTGACGGAAATACGTCAGTGGAGCCTTGGTGGATCCCAGCATTAAACACTTTGGTGTTAAAAAGTGTGCTCTTATTTCTACTTTATCCCTGATTCACAATGATATTATTCATTTTTTCAGTAATGATTATAATGTAAACTCTTTTCATATTACCGATTTTGTGCTATTTGACTACAAATTTGGCCATTAGATGAAATGGCTTTGCTACTTTGGCTACTTTTATCTTCACTTCGGACTCTTTTTTGAATCTACCCGACGGCAACCCTGGAAAAGAATAACCTGGTTGAGACGCCGCCAATGAAAATCCCCCGCAAGATTGATGCAGCGTCAAGCGATCTGACGTTGATTCCTGGCGCCGAGTATTTTTTTATTGCTTGCCGTAACTACGTTGCCTTCAAAGGAAGCAAAATATTGAACGTGTAAGTTTGTAAGTTTGCTTTGAGATCCGTGACGTCACTTGACGTCACAGGGACGTTTCGCCGCTGGAGCGACCTAGTCAGGAATTCACTTAGGGATAAAGAACCAGCGGTTCTTTAGCGTCCATTTATTTCTGAATGCACGAGATTTTTTCGTACTCTACCTCGATCGCGCATTGCACCGTCGTGTCCAGAATGGTACCCACGACCTCGAAATCAGCTGGGCTACGCCACGGCCACTAATCTCCAGCAGCGGGTCTTCGAAATTAGAAAGTGGAAGTGTGGACTGCACTTTATTAAGGCGAAAGGCTTTAATGTCTCTTGGTCGCGTCCGCCCGCCCGTCCGTGCCCTGGAACAATGCCAGCTGTGGCCTCTTCCGCTGACACTCTCTCAGCAATCACGTGATTGCTAAGAGAGTAAAAAAATAGAAAAAAAGTCACAGTTTCGCCACTAGGGCGAAGCAATGAATGCGATAGCAAGAAATTAGTTTGTCACACGAAGAACGACAAGCAGCTCGATACTTGCAACGCGCCGCCGCAGCACTAAGAAGGACGCTCGAAAAGGACGCAAAGGTATACACAGGGCAAGCGTGAACTAACAACTGTCGCAGTTGTTACGTGTTTGTGTTTGAGCAACGTGCTGTGAGTGTCCACAATGCAGAAGCCGACGCTGTTGTTGTTGCCTCTGACATGGCTCATACCCACTCAGGGGGGATTGGCCAAGGATTGATTATATGACTTTTCGACGCTGTTTGATACTTCTTTTTCTTTTAAACTGCGGCACGTAGAATGACCCATCTGTGTCTCCTGCCACGCGGTGGCGTCTGACGCCAGTGTGCCCGGTGTTCTTTTTTTTTTTTCCTTCTACATAATGAGTGGTACAGAAGGGAGCCACTTTTTTCGAGTGTGTCTCAAGGGCAGTTTTGAATTTGAAAAAAACTGTAGAAGCGTTGCGTGGTAGAAAACACGCTCAAGCTGTTCCGAGATCTGCGTACCGCAAGCGGCAAATGGTACATTTGAATAGCTCGCCGTTATATCGGTGGCACGGGCATGGCGTGTGGCTGTGTTGGCTAGCGCAGCAGGCTGCGGAGCGAGGGGGTTGCTAGTTCGAATCCGCGGTCGGGTGGTCTGAATTTTTTTCTGCTGATTTATTTTTCTTTATGCGTTTCTTATGTATACACATACATATACATACCCGGGACATGACGGCGTCGACAGACGGCGACGGCGAAAATCAGCCGAGAGTGTCCATATAATTGTTATCGCAATAAAAAAGAAAGTCAGGGCACAGTTAGTCGAATGGCCACAGGCTTTCGCCGAACACACTTTCGAATTTACAAAGTGTACTTCAATTTTGTAGAGTCGTCGATCCCGTAGCACACATGCAGTGGCGTAGGCAGCAATTTTTGCTTCTAACAAAACTATACATACTAAGAAAACTTAGACATTTGAGAAGTCCAAGCGGGTTTAATTTTTCAGTGTGCTGCCTGCTTAACAAAGTTTCTAAATAATAACCCTTCATTAGACTCTAGAAATGAGTTCACGTCTTTGGTGCACAGCTTTATTATTTGTTTATTAATTGTTTTTTTTTTTCAAGAAATGGTACTGCATGGGAACACAGAAAGCGGACTTCGCCCTTTCCGCCATTGAGTTTGTCTTCCGCACTGCACATCTGCAATTTCAAGCCATCATAGATCTGGCGGTTATTTTCCTTTTAAAAAATTGGTTTTATTTTTAATGTGAAGGACGTGCAACTTCTGCTCACACGTTAAGGCACTGTATAAAACATTT
Organism: Rhipicephalus appendiculatus; assembly: GCA_030522465.1. Classification (NCBI taxonomy): domain Eukaryota; kingdom Metazoa; phylum Arthropoda; class Arachnida; order Ixodida; family Ixodidae; genus Rhipicephalus; species Rhipicephalus appendiculatus. The sequence continues at coordinate 2,408 of JALIZH010030167.1, read as the reverse complement.
TTGAGGCGCCACACTGACCAGAATACATTCGCGCACATTGTCAATGTTCCGTAATATGTGCACATAAATGACACGCACAATGCACAGAATTGAGGAAGTGACATATAACTTCTTCAATAGAATAATCATAAAAAAAACGCTGGTATTGCCAAAAAAAATATCAGATATTGTGATGTTACGAAAGTCGCTTCGGTATCTACAATGCGACAAACGCGCGAGTCCTATAAAAAAGAAAAAAAATGTGCTGTGTGTCATTTATGCCATTCTGCCGTTAGCGAAGTCACCACAGCGTTGGCAAATGTGTATTTCCTACTGAAGCAGCGTATGCTCAAAATCTGGCATGAATGAGAGCTTTGTTACTGTCCGTTACGTCATAATAATTAGCGAATAATCGTTGCGCAATCGTCTCCTAATGACGAGGATGGCGATGCGGGCTTTTTGGTTTGTCATACATTTAAGTGTCGAGCACATAGGCGTGCGCTGGTTTCCCCCACCCAGGGGAGGCAAAAATTCATCGCCGCCCCCCTCCCCGTCTCACGTTGGTCGAGTCTTAATGACAACACGCTTCACAATGTATAAAAAAAATAAAAATAAAAATGAGGCGATGACGTGTTTCTCACAATGGCTTTCCGGCAGTAAAGATGGGAAGTAAACGGTTCTTGCAAAGCAAACATTAGGGGGCCTTCGGCCGTCATTATCGTGAGCACCCTACGTGGCCATAATTCTGGTTTTTAAAGGGGCCTTGCAACACTTTTTGAGCATGCTAAGAAAACGCTGCCGATCGGGGGTCGAGGTTCCCGAAAAAACGCGAGCCAAATATTATAGCGCAGCACGCCGCCTGGAATTCACAATAAATGCTCAAAGTCAGCTAAAAATTGCTTTCTCTTCTCTCGACAAATGACGCTACAAGCTCAAAGATCACTCTTCACAGCCATTGTGTCAGCCATTGGCTGATTTGAACATGGCGCGCTCGGTCGTTACTGGGGCCGCCGCGGGAGGCCCCGACTTGTCCCACGTGTGCGCGTGCGGTCGCACTGGAAATCCGCGTATTCGAAGAAAAAAAAAAAAAAAAGAGAAAGAGGGCTCAAGGTCACGAGGCGCGCGTAGCGTATTTTCTTCCCCCCGTGCCATCCCTCCCTGCTTAGCTTCCAGCGCTTTTATCGGGGAAGAGAGAATGAAATTGCAGCGTGCGACAAACTTTTGTAACTCCGCTCGTACTGGATGGATTCTAAGAATTTTTGCGGTAGTAAATTCGTGAGGCAATAAGGTCCTTTAGTGAATCCATTTCGTGGCCACTCGGTAAAGTGTTGCAGGGAGAATGACGCAACAGGTCAGACTGAGCAAAAGTATGAAGAATACTGACACCTCCCCCCGCCTACCTGGACCCGCCTATGTTTGAGTGCGAGAAAGGACAGGGACAAGAAGAGGAGCGTGTGCTTCAGTGTATGTAGAATCGACGTCAAATGAAACACGAACAGCGGAGCGCGTCACCCAAGCATTAGCAAAGGTGTAGTTCACGCCCTCTAGTCGTCACCATAGACAGGTCCACACATCCGGTTCGGCAGCACTGCGCAGTCACAATAGAGTCCGATATTTAATAAAAATAAAATAAAAGTGAAAGGACCGAAAGCGCTCGGCACGCCCACGCCGGCCACTATTGTCACCATATCAAAAACCAGAACACAAGCAAAAATATTGCACTATAGAGGGATCGCACAGTGCTGTCAAACCGGATGCGCGCGCCTGTAAATAGTGATGACTGGAGGGCGCTCGCTCTACCTATGCTATAATGCTTGGGCCACGCACTCCGCTGGTCGTTTTTCATGTGACGCGGATAGTAAGTTCCCCCCTTTTGAGTCTGTCCTTCTTAGGGGCTCCAGGTGCGTGTCCTCGCCCTCTTCGTACTTTGTCCTCGTCACTTTAACGCTGTGAACTATTCATAATGAACTATTACCAACTAGCCCAAGTTTCCCTTCTTGTAAAAGCATAACGTCTGTTAATATTATTCCACAAATTCTTCCTGTACTTGTGCAGGAATTGGGAGAACCAGGAGGACAGGTCTGACTGACAGATAGCATTGCTACATATCACCGTCGGAAAAAAAAGAAAATAAAAGAAAAAGAAAGCCGGAGGCTACAGCGGATGAAGTCAGACGACTCGGAGTACGTCGCGTGACAACTGCCACCTGGGGGAAGAGGAAACCGCCTATATGCGTTGTAAACTGCTGCATCGGTGCGCTAATTTTAGTGTCACAATAAAAAACTCGGCCAATCTACATGTCTGCGTGTGATGTCTTTATCGGCGTAAACTAGTTAATTAGTAAAGGTCGCGTTCATGGCACGGCTGATTATTTTAGCAAGAGAATGTCCGCTACATTGTTTTCATAGTGCCTCTTACAACTAGCTATC
>JALIZH010030166.1:0-24668 GCA_030522465.1 Rhipicephalus appendiculatus | reverse complement strand
TTCAGGTCAGAAGCCGCGCGCCGGAAGCACTTATCCACGGCACCAGCTTGTCATTTACGGTTACCCCACTTGAGGAGCTGCTGCCTCGAATCAGACAATTTTAATAGCACACTTCCGTACCTATACTGCGTGATGTTCATGTATCATGGGTATACATTACATCGGAGCAAATCAATGCACTTCTAGCAGCGTCAATTAAGGAGATAGGGTTCGTAGTTACACATCACCTGGACTTATCACACTAGGAATGAAACACTTGGGGCTCCCTAGCGGGCCTTCCTTTATGGTGAAAACCGATTAAATAAGGAAAAGCGCCAATAAAGCGACAAATAAAGTTCTGTTTAAGATTGAGCCACATCACAGACTCCATGTCATTAACATTATTGTTTTTTTATGATATTCTTTTGTTCATGGCGTTCATTCAAGGAGACACATATTTGATCAGGACAATACAAGCGCCGCGTTGATGTCAGTCTTTGTGCTGTCTACGTACTGAAATGAAATACATAATAGCCAGAAAGATATGAAAATGCAGCTGAATTACGGAGAAACCGGAGATAGAGTGAATAACTGCGGAAATTTTGAGAGCTAGAATCAAGCAAGAGCTTCTAAGCACACTCAGAGGCTCTGAGAAATAGGCCTCAATGTGCCTTTTTTTTTCATAATATTTGTGCAGAAAGCAACCCAGATGCTGTATATCTCTCCATGTGAGGCATATAATTGTTAGCTCTTAAGGAACTGTCGCAGATGTCAAACCCTGCTTCTCATACTTCTGCAAGTGTACCACCGTCCAATTTCCACTCACCCCCTTTATTGTTTTCTTAAATTTAAGCAAGGAACTGTGAGGTCCCGTAGTGTTTTCAACTTGAACTAAATTTCCGCCAAGCACAAGAACTTTATCTCCGTGGCGGCGTCCGTGACGGCGTCCGTGACGGCGTCCGTGACGGCGTCCGTGACGGCGTCCGTGACGGTAATCTGAATCGAAGCCAGAGAGGTGCAACAAGTGGTTCTCTTTAACTAACAGGTCAGGAACTGTGTTTGGATACTATACAGTGACCCAAATAGCTGATTAACGTGCCAGAGAGGGAGGGCGAAAGGACGTTCAATACCAGAGAAGGATCAGGCTGTACTCTACCATCAGAAAAAGAGTGCAATGCCCCAGAACGAGTTGGGCGTTCGGAGGAGCATTTATGCCGAACGAAGACAAAAGATAAGGCAATTCTTTGGCAACCATCGAATAGTAATGTCGCGAGTTCCCTCGCGGATTTTGGAGACTGGTTTATTTTAATGTCACGCACGTTAATAAGCAGTTATATTGCAATATTATATGAAACTCGATGTGACTAAATGTCAATACCGAAGAAGCGATTCACTGTATTGGAAAGTCGTGGCTCTCTCTATGGAGGCTCACGCGAGCTGCACTGTTTCGCTGCATCCAATGGTGGATAATATAGGAGGTTGTGACGCGATGCGAGAGTGGGCAGGTTTTCAGTGGGTGGACATGGAGGAGGCTGTTGCACTCTAGTGGTCGCGGAAAGAGCTGCACGGGCATCTCAGGTGGTATCTTCTCACGTACCCCTGGCAGTGTGTACACAGTGCTAGCGGCTGGGAAAAATACCGCGGCTTATGCAAAACACACGCTGCGGTTATCCGGGCCTTCTTGCTTGGGTATGCGTTGCAGCACCCCTCATGCTTGCCATAAACGAAGGCTTGTGGAGTCGACGGGGCCAGCGCATAGCGCACAGAATGATGAAGTTGCACGCAGATGCGAATACCTGCCATCCACGATGTACTGCACGCTGTTGTACCAGCTCTTTTGCTGCCCATTCGCTGCTCCCGCCTTCCTTGACCGCGTTGAATGGAAGGCTGATCACGCACTGTGCGCAAAAAAAAGTAAAATACAAGAAAGGTTGAGTTGAAGTGAGCTGTTATCAGCGCCCCAAAGAAAAACATTCAGACAAGGCGGCCCAGAAACTCATTGCTAACTTGTGCAAAATCATCCCCGGCCGGTTCTCTCAGTGCATCCGTTAGTAGCATGGTTGTCTTTCAGTGTGCTTTTTTTTATTTTTTTGCGTGAACACTTCAGTTCGGGAAGTTCCGCACATATGCTGAGACGGCGATTAAAACTTTAGCTTCACTATGTTTTAGATGTACACTATTGGGATACCTATGAATACTTCTGAGTTTAAAACTAAGAAGTAACTAGTTGCAGCCAGAAAAGAAAGTTGCAGATTAGGTGATGTGAGAGGCCGAATTCTGTAGTAAAAACGTCGTTTTTTTTGGTGTAAATCGCCTCCTCTTGCCGCGCTGATTGTGGCCGGATCCTGGCGGAAACACAAACTGCACTCTCATTCTATATCTGTCAACATCTTTCTCCACGTTCTAGAGCTCTCTAAACCCTCTGTTGACGATTCCGTCATGCATTTCAATGTTTCCCACAGTCATGTAGGGATATTCAATGTATACCGTTACGTTATCGAGTAGGTTCCTCCGTCGGCCCTTTGTAACGCTTCTCAAATATGGTGATTTTGGTCTTGAATATGCACGTTTAGTCCCCCCTCGTAGGGTGATCGATTCCTCGACAAGTCTTCTACCGAACAAAGGAAGTCAGAATGGAAGAAAGGTTGGAGTGCGCTGGAGCTTCGTCTTCCAGAGTAGTACGCGATAGCCTAATCTGGCCCCATGCTTATCGCCTTCCGAACTGCCAGCTTAGCTTCGGTTTCCGGAGCATACCTCAATCATGCTGCCAAGAAACGAACGTCTGTGCGCGTTTGATATGAATTTAGCCCATTGGAAGTGAGCGGCCTGTGGCTTGCGTAAATTGTGGGGCGGTGTGGGACGATGACGCCGATGAGCAGATCTCACACTGGAGAGTCAGTCATGGCGCGAGTCTGAGTTGACTGGGCGGGACCGGACTTCCCAGTCGTGGGCAGTGTTCGTGTTTCTGGGTTACCTCCAGGGCTCTTTTCTCTGGGTCAAGTGTTTCCCTGGCGACTGCGCGTTCCGGTGTGGCCCAGCAGCATCGTTGGTCAGTACGGTGCTGGGAGACGGCCCCGACAATTCCTGCGCCGGCCTCCCTCCCGACGCACGTCTGGACCTAACCTGACAGCGTCTTCACGCGGACCGACGTGACGTGAGTGTGTGAGTATCTCGTCGCTGCACCGATGGACAATACGGACTAGGTGCTAGGCTGCATTATGTTTTATTTGTTTGTGCTCGTGTAACGTGACCATCAGCTCCGTGCCTATTTCAGACCAGAACCTTCTGTGTTTCCGTTCAGCTAACCTTGTGTGTAAAGAAGCCTGAGCCCACATCATCACATCTGTGGCAGGCCTGTGAGGGTTCTGAAGCACACAGCAGGGAACGATGCAGATTGAGTGACTACGTCATAGGCAAGAAGCTTCAAATGACGTGAGTGGAGCTGAAGCATTGGGCTGACGCGGAAGTCGCGAGGGAACGAAAACAACGGCCCCGAAAATGTGAGGACGTGAAAGCGCAGGCGGAGCAACACCAACTGACATTAGAGCTCAGAGAGCGAGTGCTCAAGCTCAAGGTCACGCTGCACAAAAAAAAGGATCGCGGCTTGCAAGTCTCGTCGACTGTCTAAATGCGGGACAGGCCCTTAGGAGTGCGGCTTCAAAGTTTTCAGCCCCGTAAGATGATTCCACTGCTCGGCGAAGCACGGGACGCCTACTTGCAACGCTTCGAAAGAGTTTCGGCGATCCAAGAATTCCCCGTTTGAAATTAGTACTCACCCCCTCAAACTGTGTCTGACAGGAGGGGCCTTGAAGGTCATTGGGCAACTCGACACACATGCAGGCACGGTCTACGGCAAAGTGAAGGCTACCCGGCTTCAGAGCTTCCGGTAAGCCACTGAGGGGTACCGTGAAAAGTTACGAAATGCGAGGCCCGATGACAACGAGACGCAGGAAGGATATTGGGTACATCGACCACTGGTTGAAAATGCGCAAAATAGAGAATTGCAACTCCTTTCAGAACGCCATTGTTGGTGAAAAGTTCCTAAGAGCCTCTTCTGCGCCAATACGTGTCTTGCTCAAAGAAATGAATTGCAAGATCTTGAACGCGTCGGCGAAGAATAGCGATTGATTTATAGAGACACAAAACCTGACCAATCTGGGCAAGGAGAAGACACCTAAGGAGGTCATGGTGGAGCCTTTTGGGCCGACCGAATTCCCAAAGAAGATGTCGAGGTTGCCGTGGTTGTGTGGTAGAACACCTTCTTGTGACGCAGAAGGCCTAGATTCAATTCTCGCTTCAACTGTAGATATTTATTACTTATTTTATTTGCACCATTCTCGATTTTTCAGTCACAGACAACGCTGAATTTTTCGCTCCCAAACCATGACGCCGATAGTGACACCGACGCCGACACATATGCCCACGCTGGAATTTCTGCGAACGTGCTCTTTAACACTATCTCGTTAATACGTTGTAATAATATAGACGGAGTGAACTGCAGCAATGTAGCAAGGTTGTTTGTAGCGTATGACGCGATTGAACTGTGCATAAAGGTTTTCTGTAGATTTTCATATTGTCTTCCAGTGTTGTCCATTGGCTTGTGAACTCGGAGGAGTTAACGCAGTACATTGCCCGTGAGCATGGTAAACGCAATTCACGAATACCTTCAAAAGGTGAGCATACCCCATAACGTCGATGCCTTCTTTGTCCATTGATAGCTTCAAAAAATAAATAACAATTTGAAAAAAATGAACAGACAGGTTAGCTATTCCTGGCAGCACTCGTCGGTTTCTATACCTTGGAGTGGTTAGCTAGTAACACCCGTATGTACCCACGGCAACGTGCAGCACGGAAGACGCACAAGCCTTATTTATTTTCCTTCCCAACTAAGAGATGCGTATCAACAGCACGCACGCTTATATCTGCAGCGCATATACTTGAAGGCCCCTCGGTCCAACTATCCAGCGTCTTCGCTCTTTGGTTTTTCGACTCATAAATAAAGTCTGCAAATGAGCTAAGGCTTGCAACACATGACACATTTTAGCAAAATCGCCCTCCTTATCAGCACCGCGAAAGAAGATCACAGCAGTCTTACGCAGCAAAGCTTACGGAGAAGCTGCCAGGACTAGACCGATTGGTGAGACCAGAGGAAGGCACAAGTTGAAAAACGAGAAGCGAATACACAAAATATATATAAGTTGGATCCGGAATGAAGAAGTTGTGCCAAATGCGTGCTAGCGGCTTCGTTTCCCCGTGCGTATCCACTGCAAGAGGTTGAACTGAACTAAACTTGAAAGGTCTCACTGATCTTAAGTTACGATTGCGTGGAGCTGGTTTCAGGCGACCTGGCACGGCCCGCCATGGCCTCTCCCGCTCGTGGCCTCGCTAAGAACTCGAAATTTTGTTTTAGTATTTTGGTTATTCTTAGAATCAGTGCGGAAGAACATCGACTATGCAGAGATTGGCGTTTTGTACATGATGCAACTACTGAGAAGACGGCAGCAGATGCCGTATTGCAATTCTTCTCTAGCGATTAAGGAAAGAGGTTGGAAGGATGCGAGAGCTGATCCCGGCAGATATCTTTCACTCCATAGTGTGACTTACATACCAATATAGGAAAGTTGAAGCACGAGAAAAATTATTATTCATATCATACTTCAGATGTGTCGTTGAGCACTCAGGCACCACACTAAACGGGGACGCCACGGCGGTGGCCTAGTGGTTACTTGCTCGGCTGCTGACTAGAAAGACATGGTTTTGTTCTCGGCAACGGTGGTTGCATTTCATAGTAAGCGAAATGCTAGAAGCCCGAGTAATGTGAGATCTTAATGCATGTTCAACCGCCTAAGGTGGTCGAAAATATCGGCAGCTCTGCTCTCCCCCACGCCGTCTGCCTCATAAACCGATTTGGTTTTGAATGTTAAAACCGTAAACCAACCAACTGAATTTCGTCCTTAGAATAGTCCTTATTCCCGTTGCGTTCTAAGGGCGCGTTTTGAGTGTCTATTTGTGGCGAAAGAAAGAAGGGGAATTTTTATGGGCTCATTTTTCTTTGTTAGACACAATAACAATGATAACAAACTGACAATAATGCCAAGGAAAGTGTTGGGGATGCAATTTGTAGTAAGTATGATATAAATGGGAAGAAAGTAAAGTAGACGGAGGGGTAACTTGCCGTCGCGTGGGACCGAACCTTGAACCTGGTAGCAGGTTCAGTTTCTTCCAGGGCATGGTTATTCCAGAAACTTCAATAATTAGAGTTCGAGGAATGTGGCTACAATCAAACAGCAGATGTTCCTACATTTTAAAGACGATAACAAAACCAACGCAATATATCAACCACATGATAGCCCTTGTCGCTTAAATAGGAAAGCGGTGGCGAAGCAAGACACCCTGAAATTGATAAAGAGTCTTGTTACCAGCACAGTCATATACTCGTTACCTTACTACGCGATGAATAGGGAGGACAATGTAAAAGGGTGATCAAATGACAAGGATGTCGTATAGGACAGCCATAAATTCGCCATGAAACAGTTCAGAAAGATAAGCCTCTATCTCGCGGTCTCCACAATACCCATATGAGCTCGCTGAGGCCGAACTCATAGAGCAGTGGAGCAGTTTCGGAGTGTCAACAAAATGCCACAAAATACGGATCCGACATTCCGCGTGGGCAGGACAAAATCTAGAGCGGATCCCATATACTAAAAAAACAAAGTACTTGGACACTACAACGTTCACAGATGATTCATCATACCATACCAACGCAAAGAATATGGCGGCGGCTGTAAGCAAAAAAGGTAAAATCACGGCCTTTGCTTTGGTTTTCAGAGCAACCATTTCGAAGCAGGAGAGTTAGGAATTTACTTATAAGAGAATGCATGGAGCCCAACCATTCACTGAAAATAATCATAGACTTCCAGGCAGCATGCGCAAGCGATCATAGGGCAGATGCATGCGCGAAGGCGCACCGAGTACTTACCGAAAAACAGCAGAAAACTAAACGTCATCTCTTTCCGAGTAGTATACTGCGCCCTGGGACACGAGGGTGTTGCTGTGATCATTTAGGCAGATCACGTGGCTCGAGGTTTCACAAAAGACGGAGCTGAAAATGGCATCATCGTGAAGGAACTGACACCCATCGATCTCAGTTGCAAAGCAGCCCTGCAATATTACGGGGAATCGACAACACTCTACCCAGCACCTCACAAGAACCTTTCCGCCCTTGACTCTGAGGAGTTATCTAGGCTCCAAACAGACAAGTATACAAACACCCATAGATTACATATGTACTCCCCCAGCAAATACCCGTGGTGTGAAAGCACACGAACGCTCTGCCACATCGTCTGGGAATGCACGACCCACACCGAAGGGCCAGAAGAGAAGGGGAGAAATTCGGCCTTGTTTGTAAGACATTAGGAAAAAAAATTAGCGCAAAATGACACGACGAGAAGGGCGCACGTGTTGTGTCCTCCCTTCTCGTCCTTTTGTTAATTCGTGCTAAATTTTTTCCAGAAGAGAAGAATACGAGATTGAGGTGCGAGGCACTGCTGCCCTCTCCTGCCCTTGGAGACTATTTCAGGCTTCTCCAGAGGGCAGAAAAGTAGGCGACGGCTAGCGGTGCCTTTGAATAGGGGCCCAACCACACGGTGTTGCCCCGTTTTAAGGCGAATGGATTCTCTGGCGCAAACAAATTTTGGTTTTTGTGATAGTAACAGAATAATCACCTGTTTTTCCTAAACACCACAATGCACCTTCAAACGATAGCACGTTCAGTCGTCTTCCCAGCAGCGTCATGTCTTAATTTTATTTTGTCTTCCTCGAATACCCTAGTGTGATAGATAAGCTGCCTGAGGCCTGCATGACAGCGATCCCGTATGCCTCACCTCCAACTGATTTAACAGTACGAATATAAGCACACGCCCATTTCTTTCCATTGCAATATATTGAGAGTACCGATTCCATGGTATCATCATAGCGCGAAGAAAGCGCGCTCAGGTCCACTTTCTAGAGAAACTGAGCACAGGAAGAAGACGTATATGGACGTATTAGAAGTGCTCTATTATAGCCGTTTCATCGAAAGAACACGTATTTTAGGGCAACGCCCGCCACTGGTCTGACTGCTTTCTAAAGAAGGAAGATCTGGTACACACACATTGAGTGGCACGCTGCAGCAGCTTTCCGAGCCCTCCGCTATAACAGCGCCATCTATGATCTTTAATCATCAACGTATACGAAAAACCACTAACGCCATCTAGTGATATTATTTCCAAGAACATATACACGCAACGCCATCTAGTGAGCAATTCTTAAAACTAACTAGAACTGGCTATATACATACATACATACATACATACTACTACTACTACTACTACTACAGAGGAGGGAACGACCACACCCTGAGGAGCTTCGCCCCTAAAACGACGCTTCAGAATAGAACAGCCGGCCCGCAGCAAGGGTGCTGTCTCTGTGCCCCTCCTTCTACAATGGCGCAGTCGACAGGATGACGGAGTGCTATGTGTACGATTCTTCGTCCATGACGCCCTCCAACGTGAAGCTGCAGAAAGTGCGGCTTGAGGACGGCGTCCAGACCTCCGCAACACCTGCTCACCTGCCGCCACAGCCACCACCGTTCGGTGACGGCGCCTAGGCCTCCTCGATGGCTCCACACCACTACAGTGACGCGGTGATACATTTTCACCACAAGGGACGCCGTCCACGGATCCTTGACTATGGATCCAGCCTCCGTGCGCACCGGGACCACGACGTACTCCGCGAACACCGCACAGGGCTCGTCGGGCGGCTCAACCGACAACGGCGCGAAAATTTCGCGTATCCTCACGGAATTATCTCGTCCGCTCCACCGCCTGTCGTCGTTGAACACAGAGTTCTCGCCTGCCGCTTTACCACCGTCGGCTGTGTGGGCAGAGCCGGTGTTCCGCGGCTTCCAGGACGACGTTTTCTTGTAGATTGAGACCATTACTTTTCTCGGCACCCTCCTTGCCTGGCCTAAAATATGAAATAGCTAATTGCCATCGACCACCTTCGCGATGGCGCCAACGCATGGCATGCCTATGAGGGCATCACGCAGAAATCCTGACCTGAATGGAGCGCTCAACTCACAAGTCTATTTCGTCCTCTTTCACATACTTATGACCCCATCTTCTCGGACACACTCTCAACCACGGATGGGGGGCTGTGAGGCACACTACGTTGATGGTGCAGCTCAGGCGGCCACAAACCTGCCTTAGAACGCCCCCCCCATGGTGAATCTGTGCCCTGTAGCTCCTGCACGGACAGCTTCGCAGAGCACCCTGCGGCAGTCATCGACACTAGCCGCCAGGTGTACTCCTCCGTACAGGTGTCAGGCTCCCCGTCGATACATGCCACAGAACCACCCTTGACAGAGACCAAGACCGTCTACAAGCCACAGCAGCCGGCGAGTCGACCTCCAAGCTGGTCAGCGGTAGACCACCTGGAAGCGTCGGGTTTGCTGTGTGACAATGTCAGCTCCCTCCAAACCAGCAATGTCAGCTCCCTCCAAACCAGCTCGAGACGAAGCAGTAGCCACCACTCCCGGTTAGGTGCACGGTCAGGAGCCACATCATCCCAAGCCACCACCGCAGTCATTTGCCGAGTGTGCGGACACTCGCCACTTTGCCAAGTGCAGTCTCCTTAAAGGATTCTGAAGTGGCCATCCCGCCTTAGGACATCCTCATGGAAGACCTACCGGTGCCGCCCACGTTTTCACCGGATTACAAGGCTTCTGACCGGGACGGCTTGACAGCAGATAGCACATTGTCAAAAGCCATCAGCTCGAGCACCAGTACGACATCGGCAATGCCGCAAGAGCACGACTTGCCTCACAAGCCAGTTCGTGAACTCTGCCCTGCAATGCCACAGATTTGTAGTGGGACACCCCGTCGCCCCTTGGCGCGCATGAAACGGCGCAGACGTCCCCGCTTAGTGTGGACAGTCATGGTACAACCTCGATTCGCTGCACTGTCTTCCCAACTGCGACGGCATAGTCGTCATAATGACCTGCATCCGCTGCGACCACTCTGCATCAACCGGTACTACCTGCTAGCCCCATATTCTACAGATGATGAAATCCATTCACAGCATGGACGAGACCTGCAACGACCACCCCGACAGAGCCAGTGCCGCCCAGCAGAATGTTTGGCAGGTCAGCAGGACGTGTCCCGACGTGCGCATAAACAGCCACCGCGGCCTAGCCAAGCCGCACACCCGAGACGATTTCGGCAGCTTTCCATGCCATGTCGCAGCGTGACCGAGTCCTGCGGCCACAACGACAGAGCCAATGTCGGCCGCCTGAGTCTTCGGTAATTCTGCAAGACACGTCGTGGCGAGCAGAAGAACGACCACCCAGGCACAGGCAGTGCCGTCCGCCAGAGGCATTCCGGCAGCTCGCCATGCTACGTCGCAGTCGCGGCCGAGTGTAAGGATGAGAGCGCCGCTGAGACGCGGGCGCGCGCTAGACGATACTGGAAGGACCAGAAAGACGACGATTCAGAATAGACCAGTCGGCCCGCATCAAGGGTGCTGTCCTTGTGTCTTTTTCCTTATACAATATATGTTTATATATCCGGGTTGTTTTTAAAACAATACTGATATTTTTATACGAATCCTGCGAAAATAAAGCTCCGGTCGTTTTTCGCGCATTAACTCCACGCCCAGGCCAAAATACTTTCCCGCAGTTAACGTGACACTGTTGCGATTAATTAACAAACTCCTTAATTACCTTTCGGAATTATTGACTTCAAGGCAGGTGTTTATACTGCAAAGTTGTAGTGCGTGCCAATTTATTGCATACTTACTTATTGCATCGCTTCTGCCACGCAATCTTTCATGCTGTAAGCGTGTATCCACACGACGGAGGGATCGACGGAAGTCTATTCCGCGGACGATGGTTCCGCTGCCCGTCCGGCTGCGAGTGGAAGCGAGTAGACTACAGGCTCAGGCAAAAAAAAAAAAACCATGGCGGCACCTTCTGAAGCGAGAGCTCCCCGCAACGAATATTTAAGCGCTTCGTCGTGCATTGCGTGGCATCTTTGCCCCAAACTGACGCATGTATTTGCTGGAACTTTGTGTACGAAAACTGCGAAGGCAAACTTGAGAGCCATACTCGTTTTCTGGGATCTGTAGGCTTAGCGAGTGCCTCTATTGACGGAACATGGCTTCAGAGATTTGCGCTTGCTCGAGTGCTAGAAAGTCTAAGAGGTCTAAGAGGTCTTGGTGTACTGATTTGTGGTTGTTTATTCTCTCTGTAGATGACGCGAAGGGTAAAGCAGTTTTTTTTTTCGTACAGTCTGTTCGTCGTTTAAGATGCAGCTTGAATGAAAACGACGAGTATCTGCAATGGCTGTTGTTTTGTCGGAAATAGATGAAGAATACCACTTGTTTTCTGCAAAAAGATCATGTGGGCAAAAATGACTATATCACCCAACGAGATGCAGAAGGCAACATGTTGCATCGTCGGACAATTTCATAGTTACAGCCGTCTAAGTACAACTAACTGAGCGAACTACCTGCGCAAGAGCCCCAATAAAACGAGAAAAAAAAGCTCGCACCCATTGTCAAGCCCTTATGACTGCGTCGGCTAAATCCACAAAAAGAAAACCAGCGAAACAAAAAAAGGATGTGCTTGTTTGCAGGCCTATAATAGCACCCTCGGCTAAATCTGCTGTGCTAGACCGCCAAAATCCGGATGCTCAAAAATAGCTTGGCATTTTTCGTCCGCGACATCCGTACACGCGGGACGGATGGCACAAATTCGTTGCGCGGGGTCACGTGATGCGCCGTCCGCCGCGATTTAGTCCGTCGTGGGGATACACGCTAAAGACTCTTAACATGACAGGACGTCCATATAGTGTTTTTTTTTTTCGTTGTTGTTGCTGTTATTTCTCTTCATATGGTTGTGATCCTCTCACATTTAGTCATTTTAACGAATTTAAGCTCTGTTGGACCGACGGGCGTATCCTGTCGATATACTGGTGTCATGAATTATATTGCTTCCACATCTACTGGATGTTCTTACTTTTCGCAGAACCGTCTCTTGCTGGAAAGTTTACTCTCTCGCGTAACTTCTTCCATGCGCACATCTACAGGGGACTGAGAGCAAACGTTCTTTATCTCTATTTCAATTAGTTGTTTCAGAATAATTTTTAGTAATTAAAGCGGAAAGTCTTTGATATCATCACATTTTATAGAGCACTCATCCTGCAACAATAAAGCTGATGCTGACTTTGCCAGCTTGGAATAATCTTAAACTTGGGGGATTCTGCTAGACCGCAAATACCATTCAGGCCAGTTTATTTTCCCTTAATTTGTATAGGTATTTTCCTGAGGAAAATGATGTGTTTTTGAGCGCTTGTAAGTGAACGCGCAATAATAGTATGACCGATATCTTGCACTTACGATGACACAAACTATGCGAAGGGCTTCAGTTGTTTTGTGACAGTGTATTTCGAATGTGATCTTCGAGATTCTCACACATTAGTACCAATGCTTGTCAAGAAGAAAATAAAAATATTCAATCTGTAAAATTTCCGTCAACATTTTTTATGCCATCAAAAATGAAAGTCAGAAGTATTGCATGCTGCTTCTTTCTGATTGTTTTTATCCTTGGGTGAAACCTACGAATAATGAAAAGTAAATATTTTATATATTTGTTTATTTATTTGGCGCTGCCAATAAATAAATAACTCTTTTCTTCTTAGTTTTACCATAGTCCTTCAATACTCTTTCTGGTCACGAAACTTCGCCGTCACGCTATGGGGGGAGCTTGATATGGCGCCGAAAGCTGCCGCGCCGCGGCGCCACCGTCGTTCAGAGGCCACGCTTCTCCACCCCTCCGGTGTGATTCCGTAGAGACCGCACATGCGGCCGGCGCGAGCCGAAAGTTCGCACGTGTACTCTGTATCTGTGATTGCTTTTTGGATAAGGACCAAGTTCAGGTATTAAACAGTTGAAGCTGCACGTTCGCCTGACGATGTCGTTCAGGTGATGCGTACCGAGGTGCCGGGCACTACTGAAAAGGTTGAGGTTGAACTACTGAAAAGTTCGAGAACTCGAGGTGCGCCATAGCGCGGCAAGAAACGGACGACTTCCGCATTGATTCGTAGTATGTGCGTGTGTGTGCGGAGCACTTTGATTCAACGGGCATCATCCATGTGCACGATTTCACGATAAACGGTGACACCGTATCGTTGCCTAGAGACAAGCCGCGACTCAGGCCAACGCCATTCCTCGTGTTCGGCGGCCTGCCAGCGTACTTTACGAATCGGAAGTCACGACCTCTGAAAGTTTGATAAGCACTGCAACAACCTCGAGAGTCATCGTGTGCGAGGGGGGAGCCGTCGTGTGCAATGGGCCATTAGCTACTTATTGTAACATTAAAAAAAAAAACAAGATGCAAGATGCATGTGTCAACAATCCTTTGAGACGTCTTTTGAACTCTACACTACCCCAGTGCTGAGTGAAGGCGATAATTATCTGTTATATCTCGATCATAAGAATTTGCACGGCTTCATTTTCTTCAAAGAAAGATCGCGGTTACAATCCTATTAAGCGTCATGGTTCGCCAAGGAAGTACGGTACTCAATGCAATCGCGCGTCAATCCTCGTCACCCTGCTCGTACGAGATAGATATTAAGAAGCTCAATACAGAATCAGAGGGCATATTAATCCATGCGACTTTCATTGGGGATATTGACTACAAAAATCGCTTAAAAAAACTGTCGTAGCATTCGGCGGATACGCACGAAAACTAGCAAAGTTCTCGCGGCCTGAAAACGACAGCAGTTGCCATCAGAAAACCGTTTCATTGACGGATTACGATCTGCCGATTTATCTGTTTCAAACAGCTAGATTACCGGCAAATGCAAGCTCACGCCCTAGAACATTTTTTTTTTGTTACGTAAAAATAGGCCGCCAGCACTGCTGGAACGACACGCGTGCCATCGGAAGTTCGAGAAATAACAGTTCTCGACCTTGAGCTCAGGTTGTCATGCATTTAATATTAACGCTGCTGATATCTTATTCTCTGTACAGCGCATCACAGTCACGTAAGGGTTTATTTTTATTTGAGGCCTGCAGGGCCAACTAGACAAATTTCGCAGTTACAAAATGGTCTATGCGCGTCGTCTGCTGGCACACTGGGCAGCGAGCTAAATTTGAGATTGTTTACTTTTTGTATGCGCCTTGTCTTCGTGACGAAAACATTCCTCAAAGTTCCAAGCTTAATTCGTATGATTGGTACGACGAAAGAGAATGCAAATATTGTCTACAAGGAGCGGAGCACTCGGCCGTGACGTACCAGCGAAAAAAAAAGCAAGCGTCGCCTACGGCGGCCACTCCGCTGGGTGGCCTTTCTTTTACTGTGGCGCCCCTAGCGGCCGCCGTTGGCTCTATATTAAACTGAGGCGGCAGTTTCGTGACCAGAAAAGCTATTGAGGGACTATGGTTTTACCTATTGATCAAAAGAAATTCAGTGAGAGGTTGTATGCCACTGCTCTGGCTCTCCGATTTAATTTTTACCGCATGCGCAAGAGCCTATGGCAACCAGAAAGAAAAGATGTAAATTAAAATAGATTCGTAGCATTTTAATTGATAACCTCGTAATACCATTTTCATTATTACCATGTTTCGCCACTGGCTCGTAATGTTACCTTGTCGTCCAATATCTGGTCTCCTCGTACACACCGGCTCAACCAGCTGAAATATTTCTCCCTTCTCGAAAGCACTAACGGACCTCGACGACGTTCAAAAGCACTCGCTCTTACTTGGTATTCGCATTCATTCTGTTAGCTCCTCACCAATACATGTCAAGCTCGCGCGTCGTTAATTCAGTTTGTACTATACGTTCGCGGGCATCGCGCTGTCCGCGGCAGGAACTATATTTCTTGCGTAAGTGGAACGCACTGGAGCCAAATGTTTGCGGACGCTTAGGCAGAAGCCCACATAATTCAAACCATCTGTGCGCTTTCGCAGCCACCATTCGCACGTGTTTTTCTTTAAAGCGGAAGTGTATGAAGCAAGCGCTTTTAAAGTGGGCTGCCGTAAGTTATGGTCGTTCCCGTCTGCTCATCCGAGTAGTTAACCGACCTATACAACGACGCACGAGCACACTTCTCTTTCTCCCCGTAAGCTCAATTGGGAAACAACGTTTTCTTTTTTTTGCTCAACTTTGGAATAGCTGGCGTTACACTCGTTTGGAATCGATATTACCGACACCTCTACATGCGAGTCCTGCTGAACCGAAGAAATAATCGAATACGTGCTGTGCAGCGGCGCTCGCTTTGACGCCAAGCGATGCCCACTCTTGATGCTATTGTACTAAATAGACCCCACAGCAGTTTCTGTAGACAATACACTAAGACCTTGAACATGTGCTTCCAAAGCGCAGAATGCAACTAGAGCGCTACTTTCTAGGAAGCTTTTTTTTCTGTTCTTCGTTGCAGTAATAAACAATCTGGCTTTGGATTTAAGTGAGCGGTTAGTAAAGAAGAATCGAATGTGGAATTTAATCGGCCCTGCCGTTTCTATAAATTAGTACGTTAGGGAAACACTAATACAGGGAAGCGCGAAGTAAAATTCTAGCCTGAATAAAAAGAAGGAATGAAGGAAAGAAGAGGAGGGAAAGGAAAGGCGGAGATGTTAACCAGTCTAGTAGGACCGGTATGCTACCCTACACTGCGGAAAGGGGTGGGGGGAGATTTAAAGATGGAGAAACAGAGAGAGAGAGAGAGAGGAGAGAGCACGCACACACAGTCTCACTTCACAGTCATCTCAGCCATAAGTCTATAATCGTCGGTGCAAGTCCGTTGCCTTTAGGAAGTTTATCATTGCCTTCGTCGATCAGCGTACTTCTCGTGCAGAAAAATCAGAGTTGGTGCTTCAGCACTGCTGATGAGAGCTCAGATTTTTTTTTCTAATTTCCGGTATGTTGAAGTGCACATCGGGTAGAATGAAGCACCACGGAGGTATCGCTGGCTTAGACGCGGGGCTGAAGCCTGACGGAAGGTGGGCAGCATATTTTGAAATTGTTGCACAGTACGACGCCCGGGGTCTTTCTGAAGGCAGTGTTGCAAGGTTATGGCAATGAGCACGGGAAAAATGCCTGATATGAGCCTTCAAGGCTTCCACCGCAATGTGCGTTTGTATAGGTTGGTCCCGTGCAATAGAAATAGTCGCATCAGTCGACGCGCATTTTTGCAGGCCAAGGTAAACTCTGAGAGCCTGAGTTTGTACAGCCTGCAGAGTGCGAATATTTGTTTTACGAGTATTAGTCAGTACGGGCAGACTATATCGCGAAAAACCGAGGAACAGTGATCTGTACAGTTCCAGCATTGCGTCTACCGACATTCCCCAGGTTTTTCCACACAGCAACTTAAACAACTGGGAGATGGCCGTCAGGCGCTGTTTCATGTAAGATACATGCGGGCTCCAACGGAGGTCCCTGTCTATGATTATACCCAGAAATTCGTGGGTTCGGGCATAAGAAATGGTCCGCCCTTCAGTAGAGATGGTACAGTGCGTCATTGGCTTACGTGTGAATGCCACTAATGCACATTTTTCCGGAGAGATTTTAATGCCTTGCTTGCCGAGGTATCTCGCTGTCATAGTTGCAGCCTTTTGAAGCCTCGCTCGTATCTGGGGGCGTGTGACGGCTTATGTCCAGACACAAATGTTGTCTGCGTATATGGATATCGCGATCGTGCATGGCAGGTATTCGGTAAGTTTAACGAGCGCCAGATTCAATAGAGTGCGGCTTAGTACTCCGCCCTGAGGAACACCCCGACAGGTATAGCGTCGTGTGGATGGGCCGTCGTCGGTTGATACAAAGAATGATCTTGCTGTCAGGTAGCAAGCAATCCATCGAAAAACTTGACCACCCAGGCCAACCATCTCAAGGGCATCGAGCATGGCCTCGTGTAGCACGTTATCGTATGCGCCTTTTACGTCTAGGAACAAGGCTGCAGACAAAGGCTTGCGTGATTTCTGCTGTTGGACGTATGTGACGAGATCAATAACGTTATCGACAGATGAGCGATCACGTCGAAAACCAGCCATGGAGTTTGGAAAAATTTTGTAATGTTCGAGGTACCATTCAAGGCGGCTAAGGATCATCCGTTCCATTATCTTTCCCACGGAGCTGGCCAGTGCAATAGGGCGGTACGAGGCAAGTTCAAGTGGAGACTTGCCTGGCTTCTGAAGTGGTACTAGACGACTTGTCTTCCATTCGTCAGCAACACTTCCCTCTAGCCAGGATGCGTTGTACAAACGTAGCAGTTCTCCCCGCGCAGCCACACCCAGATTGCACAGGGCTCGATAGGATATACCATCTGGCCCCGTTGATGAAAAACGCCTGCATAGGGCTAGAGCCGCCTCGAGCTCCTCCATCGTGAAAGGAAAGTCCATGCGGCCGTCACGGGAATGAGGGACGTCATTTCCGGCCAGAGCATCTGGACGAACCACTTGGTCTGCTATCCTCGCGCAAAAGTATTCTGCGACATCAATGTTTCGCCGTTTTTGAAGAAGCGCCAGCGCCTTGAATGGAAAGCGCTGTTCAGGAATAGAGCGAAGACCGCGCACCGTTCCCCAGATGTGAGATAGGGGCTTGCGGGGGTCTAGGTTCTGACAAAACGTTCTCCACCGTTCACACGCTAACTTGTCCATGCGACGCTGAATGTTCTTCCGCATTCTTCTGGCTGTTCTAAGAAGAAGAAATGGTAGAGAAGGAAAGGCAGGGAGGTTAACCAGTCCAGGATAACCGGTTTGCTACCCTGCGCGTGGGAAGGGGATGGGGGGAGATTGAAAGAGGGAGGGGAAAGAGTGGAAAGAGAGAGAAAGATAGCACATAACACAGCACACACACAAACAAGCAGTCATTGACAGTCCATCACGCTGATGTGGTACGCGACATCGCTGTTCTAAGGTCGTGGATGGACTTTATGCGCCAATATCTGCGTTCCGCACGGCGGCTAAGCGCTCGCAGTCTTTGCAATTCGACATCAAAGTCAATGCGCCTGGACGAAATCGGGACCATGTTGCTTTCCACCTGATATTATTTAAAATACCTGTATAGGAAAGAGATTGGCACGGGGAGCGTGGCCAATGAGGGCACGGCTTGTATTGTATGCTATCTAAGTTTTAACGCGACAGCGTCAAAGAGCTCGTTTCGCAGAAATTCCGGCGTCGGCGTTGGTGTCGGCGGCGTCGTTGCTTGTGAGCAAAAAATTATCATCTCGTCTGTGACCGAAAAATCGAGAAAGATGCAAATGAAATAAATAATAAAAAAATCACAGCATATGCACAGCACGAAGTGAATGATGATGAGTGGACGAAGCTGCGGGGGGATCATTCGGGTAACCATGAATCTCCCCGTAGACTGCCCACTCGATCATGCAAAGACGTGACACATCGTGACGCGAGCCCTCGCCGCCTCTGAATCGGCTTGCCGGCGCTGCCGTGCCGCTGCAGCTGCGCCAGCCCTTGCCACCTCTGGATCAGCTTGCCGACGCCGCCGTTCCACTGCAGCAAATATGGATTCGCCTGTCTGCATCGCCGGCGCCTACTTCTCTCTCGCACAACTTCAGAGCCCGCGCTGCAGCCGCTTTGTGAGCCCTCTGCTCCGCCGCCGCCTTTTCTTCGTTGCTCATAGCAGTAGTAGTAGTATCGAAGCGCACTGAGTGACGACCGCCGAAAGAGAGAGGAGGCGCGCCGAGCGCCTGAGAGTGGGGCAAGCGCGCCGCATAGCACAGCGAGCGCCGCAGAGCCATCTAGTGGGCGCCATGCAAATGAAATGAGAGCAGAGCAGCGCCTCTAGCGGTAGCGGCGAGCACTAGACTGGCTACACCGGGGCTAGTGATGTACAAGCCTCGACCTCAAGGAGCTTCGCCCCTAAAAGAGAATGTGCTCTGGAACGCGCTTATTTCATCGTCATCAGCGTCATCGTCATCGTCATGGCGTATGATGGTTACCTTGAATGTGCTGCGCCGTGATGGCAGCGTCACCGTCACCGCACTAGCGTGGCTACACCGAGTGACCCCAGCGGAGTGATGGACAAGCCTCGACCTTAAGGAGCTTCGCCCCTAAAATTTCCGGGTTCGAGTGAGGATCGAACCCGGGCCGTCTGCGTGGCAAGCAGATGTTCTACCACACAGCATTTTCATTGAAAATAACTTCCTCTGGTTGCAAATGCACCGAAAATAAGTTTCATGCTTTACAAACACACGCGTCCTGTATACAGGCGTCACAATACAACATGTAATATCGTAGTTATATGGCGTGGTACAAGCGTACACTGCCATCGGGCGTCAGAACATGCGAATATCATAATGACATCGTGATTCAAAGACGGCCACTCATTACAAAAGGCACACACGTTACTGCACATATTCCCTTAAGACCACGTATTCCCTTAAGACCACGTAGTGGGTGCATAGCAAGTTCCAAAACATTTCCCGCTCATAATTGATCGTGGTATAAAGCATGCTATCCATTACATAGTATGCAGTAAGCGATTGAAGTACGTACTAGGGACAGGATATCGCTATCGCGTTCAACTCTTAAAGGCGAAGCATAAGGGTCTCCCAATTTTCAGCAATATAAATGTCTTGATCCGAAGTGTAATCCCAAAAGTATTCGTTTTGAAGCGCTGCATGAGTCGTGCTTAGTTTTTATGCGTATATATTCACTAACAAAAAAGATTGCGCACTTGCCATCCACTCTGAGGTAAAAAATTACTCTAACTACACAGTAAAACGACCGGCTGCAGAAAGCACGGAGTGTATTCTTTCTGTCACCCACATTTTGCAAACACTGCAACTGACGCGAGTGCAAGCTCTTATGCTGGCAGCTCGTTTCGCGCACATGCAAATCGTTCGATGGCGTAACACATGTTGCACCAGTCTCTATAGAAACGCCAGGTCATACCGACTCCTATATTTCTACAGTTACAGAGAAATTTCGTTGCTATGCACCTACTAATTAAATGCAGGAGGCGTGCCTAGGGAAGCCTCGACTGCTCCCGTGTCAGAAGCGGGGAACCGTGAAGAAATATTGCCGTATCAAAACGTTGATACAATCAGCTCGATGGAGACATGGGGGCACACGTATACGCGTTTATCTTTTTTTTACGAGACATGGTTCGGGTATGGCTGAGTAGGCATGATGTCCAGCTGCTGCAGTTTTAGAGCTGCACTTTACCCGATTGCGCTTCGCCAGGTGCGGTAACAAATTCAGCCGAATATATAGTGTGTGGGCGCGGCTTATGTTCTGGCGTTAATGGTAACTTGTTTTGTTATGTCCGTATTATGGTAACTGGCCATAATGGTGAGCAACGTGGTTCAGTTCTGTAATTGTACTTGTATGTAGAAAATAAATGCGTTGTGAAAGCTACACCGCATATACTTTGAGGTCGGCAGATATAGAATATGCAACTTCGGTTTATAACGTACACTTTCACTTTTTTTTGTGTGAAATGACATGGAAATCAACTTTCAATGGTCGCGCCGCTTGCACGACGCACTACATTCAGGTGCTATATGACAGTGAAACACGTGCTGATAAAGTTTAACAATTCCTATTAACGCGATAGCGTTAAAGAGCTCGTTTCGCAGAAATTCCGGCGTCGGCGTCGTTGGTTGTGAGCGAAAAATCATCATCTTGTCCGTGACCGAAAAATCATCTTCTTGTCCGTGACCGAAAAATCGAGAAAGATGCAAATAAAATAAATAATAAAAATGTTCGGGTCCGAGTGAAGGATCGAACCCGGGTCGTCTGCGTGGCAAGCAGGTGTTCTACCACACAGCCATGCCTCTGCTTGGACATACTGTGAAAATAACTTCCTCTGCTTGGAAATGCAGTGAAAATAACTTCCATGCTTCGCAAACGCAAGCGTCCTTTATATAGGCGTCGCAATATAACGTGTAATATCCCAGGAATATTGCATGGTACAAGCGTAAATTGCCATCGGGCGTCAGAATATGTGACTATCATAACGATTCCCTAGTTTAAAGCCAGCCACCCATTACAAACGGCACACACCTTACTGCGCGTATTCCCTTAACACCACGTAGTGGGTGCATAGCCAGTTCGAAAACATTTCCCACATTTGCCGCGCATAATTTCTCCTGGTTTAAACCATACTACCCATTACATAGTATGCACTAAGTGATTGAAGTACGCTGTAGGGACGGGATATCGCTATCGCGTTCAACTCGTAAAGGCGAAGATTAAGGGTCCCCCCAATTTTTTAGATGCGCATTCGTTTCAGGAAGTAGTTGTAAAAATGAGGAAATGATAACTCTAAGCGCGGAAACTCTTTGGGCTACTGATAAGCTGCACTGTGTGCGCGTGTGGCTTCTCTTTGTTTTTCTCTCCTTTATTCCCTTAATGCCCTCCCCACCCGCCATGGCGGTCTAGTGGTTATGGTGCTCGACTGATGACCTGCAGGGGGCGGCATCAAATGCCGGCCATGGTGGCCGCATTTTAGAGGGAGGCTAAAATGCTTGAGAAGCGTCTGCTTAGACTTAGGTGCACGTTAAATAACACAGGTGGTCGAAATTTTCGGAGCCCTCCACTCTGGCGTTTTGCATAATCATATCGCTGTTTTGGGACGTTAAACTCCAACAATTATAAATTATTTTCTCCCCATGTGCATGGTAGGACACTAGAAATAGTCTATTCAAGTTCCCTGCGTTTTTCTCAGCGTCTCTGTTTCTCTCTATATGGAAATGCTGATTATCTCAGATCAGTCTTGCAGACCAACAGTACATATAGAATACAAACTTCTCGGAACTTTAGAGCTGGGATATTTCTAAATGTATACAAGTCAAAAAATATATCCATATTTCGAGATTTATACACGGCATAACATTACCTCACCTTATATACCAATAAAACCTTGACATCAGTTCGGCTAGGGCACCATATTGTTGCATATGACTTGCACCATTGGTTTTTAATAATCACAACAGTGTGTTGTTCGTGTGTTGCCCAATGTGCTGTCGTTTGAGATATTACAGATAGGTCTTTAAGAGCTGGCTTCTCCTGGAAGTTTTTCTCAGCAATAAGACTTACCATCAGTAGTCCACATTATTCTTTCTTCAGCTAATATTCCTACTAATATGAAGACTTTTCTGATATAAATCATCAGATGAAATAACCTTGAAACCCACAGTCTAGATACGACCCGATATTTCTGTGTAATGTGATGGCCATACAGACTGATTTCTTACGTAGGAGTGGATTTAAAACCTATATGTAAACGGCTCTCAATGACATATGTAGTTTATTAGGCATCTGCGCCATTATTATACAGTCTTTTGTGCATTATACGAGTTGGATGCATCATTTCTGTGGCTGCTAATAATTCAGTTCAGAATACTTTTTTTGCCCATTTCTTGCACCAATATTTTTTTTCTGATAATATGCTGTAACAGTGTTGCTGAGCCAAGCTACTATTTAATTCTACTGTAATACAAGTATCAAGAATATGGTTATGCGTTGCGCTTTTTTTTTCTTTTGCTTCGGAAAGACTTGGACAGCAACAAATGTTTTCAAATTTATTCGTAAATGTTCCATAAAATATTGTAAATTATTTTGTGGATTAAGTGTTGTTGTATGAAAGTCACATACACTGTCAATGCAAGAATGCAAGAGCCTAAAGAAAACAAACTTACCTTTCATATTGAAGCAATAAATTAGAATAATTAGAGCAAAAAAACTGAAACCAACCCAAAAGCTAACGCCGTTTGGAGGCTGCGAAGCGAAGCAAATAAACGCCTGATGTCATTAATTATTTTATAGTAAGTTCACACATGGAACCATAATGAATAAAGAGCAAGATGTTGTATTAAGACGCAGTATGCACATAATGTTCAAGTAGCACATTGGAGCAGGTTTTCCTGCACATAACTTTCTTTTTACAGTCTTGTCGATTTTTTTTACATTAAATTTTATTGGCGCACGGGCATCTGAGGCCAAAGAGCGCCAGTACAAGTATTAATGTCTTTTCAGGTTATTAGTCTCAAAATAATTTAAAATAAATGCTTTTCAGGGCATACCTATGAAATGTATAAAAGTACAGTGCGTCTAAAATGAGTGTCACTCTGTTACAAGGCCTTCAATTCTTTGGCAGCAGTCTCATGGCAAATGAGTCAGCAAGGTCCGAGACCCTCACTGCCCAGTCCTTGCTTGAGCAAGAACTGCGAAGGCTCAGACACACTTTTTGGCACCAGACGGTACCTCACACGTGAGGCCCAGCCTGGTGACTAGCATGGAATGATACCATTGCTAAAAAGGTAACTTTCGCAAGATAACTAAAAAGTTTCTTAAGGTTAAACATTGAATCGATTGATAAAAATAGCGCGGGATGAAGTGAAACACGATACCGGTAAAGCTCCCTAAAATGAGTTAGCCGCTCTTCGGTGAAGCCAGGGGCATTCAATGAGGACATGCAAAACGGTTAGATTCTCTCCACAGTCTATACATGTCGGTGGATCAGTGCCTGCGAGAAGGTGTTTATGTGTGGCATAAGTGTGGCCTATCCTGAGCCGTGCTATTGTGACTTCCGTGAATCTATTGAGTTTTTGTGGGATAAGTTTTCTTAGTTGCGGTTTTAATAAATGGAGATTATTGTCGACTTGTTTGTCCCATTCAGCCTGCCAGGGGCTGTGTAGACCTCTACGTACAATAGATTTTAAATCCACACCCGGAACAGAGCTTATGTCTATAGTGTGCAGACTTCCAGCTTCTCGGGCATTCTTGTCCACTATTTCATTGCCCGCGATCCCAGAACAACCTGGCACCCAGCATAGAACAACAGAAAGCTTTAGGTTATAAGCTGCATGGATCTGATTGAGAAGCTTGGTAAAAACAAGATTTTCGTAGTACTTGCCACAAGACAGGGCAGTAACAACGCTCAGAGAGTCTGTGTACACTACAGACCTTTGTACGGCTCAGAGAGTCTGTGTACACTACAGACCTTTGTATCTTGTGTTGTACAATGTGCTCGGATAATAAGGAGGATACCATACGCTTCAGCCGTGAGAATGCTGGTATGCATGTGCAAGGTTTTGGTATAAGAGAAGTTTCGGCCGTAGTCTGCACAGGATACAGATGTTTGAGACTTTGACCCATCAGAGCAGAAGGCGGCTGAACGATATTTGTGCTCAAGGGCCGAAGAAACGTTGTTCAATCAGCGCATTGGAGCAGGTTTTCCTTTTGAGGTCTTTAAAGGACTAGTCACAGGTGACCGGACACTGCTGTCAGGGAGGAACGATTTCAGCGTGGTCACTTTCCTGTAAATCCGCGAAACGAATTCCAAGTTTTTCAACGACAGGTTTTATTGCCAACGGAAACGATGGTGCGATAGAAGGACGGTTTATGTATAGTTGAGTTGTGGAGACATCATTCAAAAGTGCTTTGCATGGGTGCTGCTTCAGAGACATGATTCTGATTGCGTAGGTGACTCCTAGATATGTGCGCTGATAGTCCAGCGGCCACTGATCCGACTCTGCACAAAGACTTTGCACAAGGCTGGTACGGAATGCTCCAAGTGCCAGGCGTATAGGCCTACCTAAATGGTATACAGGGTCCAATACTTTGAGTGCTGTCTTTGAAGCTGACTGGTATACTATGCAACCATAATCGATGCGCGACAG
>JALIZH010030165.1:0-11258 GCA_030522465.1 Rhipicephalus appendiculatus | reverse complement strand
AGTCATGTGACAAACATACATATTCAACACACAAAATACGAGAAAAAAACTGCATAACACTGCCGCTATATTAAGGAAGGTCAACCTGCCGAAGATTTAAAACTGCTTCAATGAAACCAGGTCATCTAAAATAGACATCTATATTGGTGGTTCTTCCTGAACGCGATACATTTATATATACTGCATATTCATAAAATATTCTCTAGTGGAACGACTCTGTGGGTCTGCATTTTGTACCACCATTATCGTTTTCCATATGCTGTGTATGCATAACATAACCATGTCACAGGGTGCTGTATCTGTAGGAAGGAAGGGAATGCCATAGGGAGTAATCGGTAAGTATTTCTTTAAAGTCCGTTGTAGAATGTCCCATAAAAATACGGCATCCCGGCAGTCTAAAAATATCTGCTCTATCGTTTCTGGCTTGCTGCATGACTGGCACAGAGGGGACCCAGGTTCGAACCCCAAACCATGTTGGATATTTTTCCTTATCTCGTGTTCATTTTCTTTTTTCCTGTGATAGTGGTTACGGACACCGACGACGGCGGCGACGCACAACTACGGCCACCCTTGTTGTGATCTCATACCAGCTTTCGCTGTAAAAAGAAAAAAAAGTTAATCGGTGTGTGCCAACTATCGGACGCCATGCAATAGAGGGTTGAAAAAAAACTTGGTGAATTTCCTGACATAATATTCAATCCAGTGGGTCAATCGCAAAAACACATTGAAACGACATGATAATTAGTTCCATGCTAATAAAAGTTTAAGGACCTGGACGTTTTTTTTAATACAGAAAACATCTTGGTGATGTTTTAAAAGCAGGAACAAATGTCATAGGGATAATAATTTAATATTTGGGGTTTAACGTCCCAAAACCACGATATGATTAAAATGTCATAGGGAGTTCATACTTGTATCATGGAAACAAGGACCGAAAAAGAATATCCAGATGACACATTTTCGTGCCTTAACAGGGAGGTTCGATGAATGTTCAAGTGGACGGAAGTCCAGGACGGCTGTAGACAGCAATATAATGAAACTAATTCAACTACTTTGTTAAACGTAAATTAACTTTTGCTAGTGTTACTTCCCAGTAAGCTTGTATTTCCTGTTATATCTTGGTTATGTGTGCTGTACCGTCATGTTGTCTGGAAGTCTGGCCAGAACATTGAGCATTAAAAGGAGCACGCTATAGTAAACGCCAGTCTTGCCGTGTCAGCCTCTCGCAATCTGTCATCGATCGAAACATGTTCGACAAATGTTCGATGTCAATGCGCCAACAGATGGTTAATGTGCTAACGGACGGAAGTCCAGGACGGCTGTAGAGAGCAAGATAATGAAACTAATTAAACTACTGCGTTAAACATAAGTTAATGTCTGCTCGTGTTACTTCCTGATGAGTTGTAGTTCCTGCTATATTTTGGTTATGCGTGTTGTACCTTCATGTGGCCTGGCAACTCTGGCCAGAATCTTGAGCATTAAAAGGAACTCGCGATAATAAACGTCAGTCCTGCCGTGTCAGCGTCTTGATGTCTGTCGTCAATCGAAACATGTTTGAACAAATGTTCAAAACATGTCCGACAACAAATGTTCGATGTCAATCCGACAAGAGATGGTTAGTTTGCTAGCGGACGGAAGTCTAAGACCGCTGTAGTCGTCTAGCAAGATAAATTAAACTCATTCAACTACTTTGTTAAACGTAAACTCACTTTTGCTATTGTTACTTCCCAGTAAGCTTGTATTTCCTGTTATATCTTGGTTATGTTTGCTGTACCGTCACGCTGTCTGGCAAGTCTGGCCAGAATATTGAGCATTAAAAGGAGCACGCGATAGTAAGCGCCAGTCTTGCCGTGTCAGCCTCTCGCAGTCTGTCAATGCCCCAAGAGATGGTTAATGTGCTAATGGACGGAAGTCCAGGACGGCTGTAGAGAGCAAGATATGAAACTAATTAAACTACTCAGGGCCGTCCAGGGGGCCTGTGAAACGGTCGGAAGCCACCCCCCGTCGCAGGCGAGGCCCTCGGTGGGCTCCTAGGAACTCCTCCCCAGGACTTTAATAAAGTTCGTCTGACTGACTGACTGCGTTAAACGTAAGTTAATGTCTGCTCGTGTTATTTTAAATGCGAAGCATTTCTTAGCGAACTTCGGCGACTTTGAGCGTATCTAGCTATCTATCTATCTAGCCGCCCTACGACTTTGTGCTCTCCTGGCCGTATCGTTAATGGGATTTATACCAAATTTGGTATGGCATAACATGAGCGTATGACGAACATAAATGGCTGGTCATATCATAAAAATCATTACTAACTTGTCATGAAAAGTATGATTTACATGCCACCCCTCATGGCGCGCACGCGGGCGTTTCGTTAGCTTGATATACAGAATTTGTTATTGTGTGACATGACTGTATGACGAACATAAATGACAAGTGGTAATATGGAAATCATGACATGTCATGAGCGACATGACTTGCATTCCACGCTCATGGCGCGCTCGCGGCCGTTTCGTTTGCTTGATATACACCCAACTTGGTACGGAGTGACGTGACTGTATGACGAACATAAATGACAAGTGGTAATATGGAAATCATGACTTGTCATGAGCGACATGACTTGTATTCCACGCTCATGGCGCGCTCGCGGCCGTTTCGTTAGCTTGAGATACACCAAATTTGGTATTGAGTGTCATGACTGTATGAAGAACATAAATGACTAGTGGTAATATGGAAATCACGATATGTCATGAGCGACATGACTTGCATGCCACACTCATGGCGCGCTCGCGGCCGTTTCGTGAGCTTGATATACACCCAAACTTGGTATTAAGTGACGTGGCTCTATGACGAACATAAATGACAAGTGGTAATATGGAAATCATAATAATATCTGGGGTTTAACGTCCCAAAACCACCATATGATTATGAGAGACGCCGTAGTGGAGGGCTCCGGAAATTTTGACCATCTGGTGTTCTTTAACGTGCACTGACATCGCACAGTACACGGGTCTCTACCATTTCGCCTCCATCGAAATGCGACCGCCCCGGCCGGGATCGAACCCGCGACCTTCGGGTTAGCAGCCGAGCACCCTAGCCACTGTTCCACCGAGGCGGACAATATGTAAATCATGACTTGTCATGTGCGACATGACTTGCATGCCACGCTCATGGCGCGCTCGCGGCCGTTTCATTAGCCTGATATACACCAAATTTGGTATTGAGTGACATGACTGTATAACGAATATAAGGGGCAGGTGGTAACATGAAAATCGTGGCATGCATGTCATCTACAACGCCATTTACATGCCACGCTCATGGTGCGCTTGCGTCCAGTTCGCTAGTTTGATATACAGCAAAATTGGTATTGCGCGACGTGACTGTATGATGAACATAAATGGCAGGTCCTAACATGTAAAACGTCACATGCAAATTATGTAAGGCATGATTTGCTCCTTCCTGGCTGCTTCGCATTACATCGATTCCCACAGTGCGTGGGATCTGCCGTTTTTTTTCTTATGAGTTGTACTTCCTGCTATATTTTGGTTATGCGTGTTATACCTGCATGTGGCCTGGCAACTCTCGGCCAGAATATTGAGCATTAAAAGGAGCACGCGATAATAAACGTCAGTCCTGCCGTGTCAGCGTCTTGATGTCTGTCGTCAATCGAAACATGTTAGAACAAAAGGTTAGAAACATGTCGGCCAACAAATGTTGGCTGTCAATCCTACAAGAGGTAGTTAATCTGCTAATGGACGGAAATCCAAGACCGCTGTAGACAGCAAGATAATGAAACTAATTCAACTCCTGCGTTAAACGTTAGTTAACTTCTGCTCGTGTTACTTGCTGATGCTTTGTACTTCCTGCTATATTTTGGTTATGCGTGTTGTTCCTTCATGTGGCCTGGCAACTCTGGCCAGAATGCTGGGCATTAAAAGGAGCACGCGATAATAAACGTCAGTCCTGCCGTGTCAGCCTCTCGCTGTCTGTCGTCAATCGAAATAAGTTCGAGCAAATGTTCGAATCATGTCCGACAAGAAATGCTCGATGTCAATCCGACAAGAGAGTGTTAATGTGCAAATGCATGGAAGTCCGAGACGGCTGTATACAGCAAGATTATGAAACCGATTCAAAGACAGTGTTAAAGGTAAGTTGAATTTTGCTGGTATTACTTCCCGATGAGCTTCTACTTCCTGCTATATTTTCGTTATGTGTGTAGGGCTTCATATTGAATAAGGGCGCGCTATTATATGAGTTAAACAAATCTGTAATATTTTGTCTGAGGATATTGATCAAGAAAATCTTGAACCACGCCTCTGCTTGAAAATACAGTGAAAATAACTTCCTCTGCTTGGAAATGCTTCACAAGGACACCCGTCCTGTATTCATACGTCAGAATACAACATGTAATATCGCAGTAATATTGCCTGGTACAAGCATACATTGCCATCGGGCGTCACAACACGTGAATACCATAACGACTTCGTGGTTTAAAGCCGGTCATCCATTAGAAAAGGGCACACACGTTACTGCGCGTATTCCCTTAAGACCGCGTAGTGGTTGCACAGCAAGTCCGAAAAGATTTCAGCATATGCTCGTGGTTCAAAGCATGCTACCTATTACATAGGGCACACACCTTAGTACTCGCATTCTGTTACACACACGTAGTGGGTGCATTGATACTTCGAAAAAACATATCACACGCACAGACGTTTTCTCGAGCCACCGGGCTCTTGACACGCTTTTGACGGGCACGCACTACGGACAGGATATCGCTATCGCGTTCAACACTTAAGGCCAAACCCCATATGCGCCAAAATGCACGCGACAGCGACGAGCGACGCGACGTACGTCGCCTTCGCGCGAACAGTCGCTTGCGCGGGCAAACCTCATTCACGCGACGGCTTCCGCGAGCGAACTCCACTGTTGCTGGCATGAGGCCGTCTACTCGTACCAAAAGTGCCGCGTAGTCAGCGGTATTGGATGTAAAAATAAAATGTGTTGTTACATAATGGAACGGAAGGTGTTTATTATTGCCTTGCAGCACTTTTTTTATATGCACGTGCATAAACATTACGTTATTTCTTCGTTGTGCACACGTGACTCGGGCGGAGAGGCAGACGTGGTTCCGCTGCACATTGGCGAAAGACGCGTGGACTGAGCTACGCTGTAGTCCGCGTTGTTTTGCGTGCGTCTGTCGTTTGCGACGTCGGAAAATGGAAAGACAAAGAAAGACAGCTGCTCTGAAGCTGCTCATCATTCTTAAGAGACGGCGGGCTTTCCTCAGAAAGTACTGGGTCCGGCCGACATGGACAAAGCGAGCGGACGAGAGCGAGTTTTTCACGGCGGTAAGTGCTGCTAGACAACCGCGTCGCAATGGTGTAACTGAATGCACGTTTGCTGTATTTTACAGATGAAATACATGAAGAACGGTGACGAGTCACTATTCTAAATGTTCGACCGGATGTCGCCGGATACTTTTGACGTGCTGCACAGCTTGGTGCGGGAGCAACTGACGAAGGATCAGTGCCCCTCGAGGGAGCCCATTTCTTCTGGCGAGCGCCTCGCGCTGACTTTGCGGTATGACCAATTTGACTGCGTAACCGTGCCTGTACAAAGCTTTTCATTAGTCAGGAAGTGGCTGTTCGTGATGTGCGCTCGTTATACTTCGAAGTATTGTGCAGCGCAAGCATGGACTGTACGCACGTCTTGACACACTTCCCCGCGTTTGCACATTGATTTGTATTACAGGTTCCTGTCGTCAAGTATGCTGGTGAGGGACGCAGCCATGGCATTCCGTGTGGGCATAGAGACGGCACGAAACATCATCCGCCAAACCTGCACCGTGCTATGGGAGGTTTTGTCCCCTCAATACATGAAGGTATGCATACAGCATAGAGCAGGTACAGCGATGGGTACATTTTAATGCGCATTATTTTTTGCTTACCCTTGCCAAGGGAGTTCATTATCGCTTTTGTAGGGTGCCTGGAAAGCAGGTATAGTTAATATCAACTGAAATAGTGGAAACACAAAAGCTGTGTTCTTGCTTGTGACACTTTCAAATTCAATTACCTATTACTTCCTTGAGATTGTTGAAATGTATTTTTATTTATGCCCCTCTGGGTTGTATCTTTCATGCAAAGTTAAATGACCGAAGTTTGATGTGGTTGAGTAAATTACAGCACATGTCATGGTATGGAGTTTGTGCCACTAGGTGATGTAATTCCATATCACATGCACAGAAAAGGGTGGCCCGTAATGTTCAAAAAGCAGGAGTACGTTCACAAGGTTATGGTTGCAGCGACATTGTGTGAAACTTGAAATTGCTGTTTTTGCAGACACCAACAGAACAAGAGTGGCGAGAAATCGCCGTTGGGTTCTCCAACCGTTGGCAGTTCCCAAATTGCCTTGGAGCAGTCGACGGCAAGCACGTGCAGATTAAATGCCCACGCAATGCTGGTAGCATGTACTTCAATTACAAGGTATGCAACAGGAAATTGCATCATTGCATGTGGCATGTTTGCTGCTGCAGGGTCATCTATTTTTTTATGAATAGGAGGGATAAGCTGAGACTTTAGAACAAGAGTACTGCAAATTTATGCCTAATGCATAATAATGATAATAATAATAATAATATCTGGGGTTTTACGTCCCAAAACCACGGTATGATTATGAGGGACGCCGTAGTGGAGGCCTCCGGAAATTTCGACCATCTGGTGTTCTTTAACCTGCACTGACATCGCACAGTACACGGGCCTCTACCATTTCGCCTCCACCGAAATGCGACCGCCGCGGCCGGGATCGAACCCGCGACCTTCGGGTCAGGAGCCGAGCACCCTAGCCACTGATCCACCATGGCGGCCATGCCTAATGCATGTAAAGCAGGTTACAGACCAAAACTTTCACCTGATATTTTGTGAACTTATCACTAATGCATCTAAGTGCTAGGCAATATAAACTGTGACAGTTGTTTCATTGTTTTCAGGGAACCCATTCCATTGTATTGATGGCTGTGGCTGACAGCCAATACCTGTTTAGGCTGGTGAATGTGGGTGCACCTGGGAGGTTCAGTGATGGGGGGAATTTTGCAAGATTCTCCTATCGGCGAGCGACTGCATGAGGGCGAGCTCTGCCTACCTCGAGCAGCCACGCTCCCAAGGTCAGGAAGAGTTTGTCCTCATGTGTTCGTTGGCGATGAGGGCCTTCCAGTTGCGCCCAGACTTCATGAGGCCACTGCCAGGGAGCCGGACTGCACCTGAGGAGGTGCAGTCCGGCTCAGTCGTGCAAGGTCTGTACACAACACATAAAGAACTCTACCGCCTCAGTCGTGCAAGGTCTGTACACAACACATAAAGAACTCTGTCCAGTTAAGTTTAACTCTGAACTCAATTATGTTCTTTGCCTTAACTTTCATGTCTTCAGGGTAGAGCAACTGAGGTGTGGTAAACAAATGTATGTTAAGGTGTTATTATATGACATTTCCTTGTGCAAAGCTTGCTGCAGTAAGGAAGAGTTGCCTTGTAATCAGTTCAGGATCAAACATAAATCTGCCCCAAGTTCTGTTTAGGTTATCAAGGGCAAGTACTGAAAAACACCGCCATCTGTGCATGCTTCACTAAAGCGACGGTTTCTTACCAGTGGCGTAGCCAGGGGGTGGCACACCGGGCACGTGCCCCCCCCCCCCCCCTCCCGAAATTTTTTTTTCGCCATGACATACATATCGAAAAATGGCCATTTCAAGGAGGTCCCCCCCCCCCCCCCCGAAAAAAATTTCTGGCTACGCCCCTGTTTCTTTCCTATCAGAGTGATTAGTACTTCAACGAAGCAAAAATTCTCCCTTATAAAGAAATGTGCTATTTTTAATAACGTATCATCGCGCTTTGCATAGCCAACTTGTGAAACATTTATATTGCTTGCAATTACTGTAACTCTCCTGCTCTAGGTACACTACTACAGACATATTTTTTTTCTTTCAACAGGCGCTGCGTGGAAAATGCCTTCAGAATTCTTGTATCCCGCTGGCGGATCTACGAGAGGCAGATAAACATGGAGCCTGATAGTGTAGAGGTCATCGTGAAGGCTACATGCGGGCTGCACAACTTCTTGTCATCCAATGCTGCATCGACGTACTGCCCTCCTGGTTACGCAGACTTCCAAGACACCTTCGGAACTGTGAGCGGTGGTGCCTGGAGGCAAGGACCAGAGAGTGCTACAGTGTTCGGGTTGGAGAAGACAAAGGCCCGCAACTGTGCCAAGGTGGCCAATGCAGTCAGGCAGCAGTTTGTCAAGAACTTTAGTGATGAAGGCCAATTGCCTTGGCAATGGAAGGTGCCCGGAGTCGCCCCACATCAAGCTTCAACCAGTGGCTAACTGATGCCAGTGCACCGACAGGCAACATAACACAAACAGCCCTTTTCAGGGCTACCCACTTGATGCTTTGGCAGTGAGGCCCTGCATTGGTGATCTCCTCCTCCAGAACCCGTCTTTAATATATATCACTAGGTGGGTTGAAGTACACAGTTCCAAGACAAAACTTTATTTCACGTTTCCTTTTGTAATATCATTCCTTGATAAACAGTGACAAGTAAATGCGGTATGCTCACATTGCACAGCAGCACACAGGAATGAAATATTTATATGAATTAAGTTATGAATATTATCACAGAATATATCACTTGCACTGTGGTAATGTATAGAAAAGTAGAAAAATTGCAAAACAATAAAAAACAAACACATTGCACAGTGTATACAACACGTGTAAGAAATATGTGTACATGCGTCAACTCTTAAATGATATCTCATCGATACAAGTTTCTTCAGATGAACACATCAGTGATGTTATCACAGCATGATAAAATAGCAGGCACTTGTTGAATCTCTTGAGCAAACAAAATCAGTTTGCAAACGTGTTATGGTGCACAGATTGTGCATACCACAATATTTGCAATATCACAGTGCTGGCAATATGATTACACAAACTCATACCATGACTCGTAATAAATAAATGACATGTTACGCAGCAGTAGTACCTTACCTGGTGCATTATGCGGCGTATGGAACATCCGTCTGTACAAATGACCGCACCACTGACGTTGTCACAGCATGGGGAAAAATGAGAAGGTGTAATCTTAATAATAACCAACTGACTATGAAGCCAAGGAAAGTATAGGATGACATATGTACTGTGGTGCACTTGAAAGAACACGAGGTGGTTGAAATTTTTTAGCCCTCCACTGCGGCGTCCCTCATAATCATATCGTGGTTTTGGGATGTTAAACCCCAGTTACTACTATTATACAATATATGCGCAACAAAATGTCAGAATGGCTGGTTAAGTTATCACTAGGGGTGTGCGAATAATGAAGTTTGATCTCGAATCGAATAGTGGCCCAAAATGTCGAATACCAAAGATTTTGTTGAAAATTGAAAGAAAGAACAAAGAAATGCAATCTGCTCGTGTCCTGGAGCACATAACGCGGTGAGTGGCTGCAACCGAAAGACTACAAATTGTCATGCAGAAACACGAGCTGTTCCACATGTCCTTGCTTCAAATTTTCTCGCCATGATGTTACGGTGTTTCCTGCAGTTAAAAACGCGCTCACTGGGTACCTCAGTAGCAGGGATGGGAAGGTATCGCGAAGCAATTTTGGCGATACCTGGATGAAGTACAGCTCTATGCACTGTCCTTTCTTGTCATCCTATGCCATCCTTTCTTGGGGTCGGGAGCTCATTCAAGTATTTTTGAACCTCTTGAGTGATTCAACTATTTTTGAACCTGTGAGCTCAGTGTTGGTTATTTTTTGACGCTAGCAGTTCGAAAGTCTCCGAGACTGTTCTCTGGCCTTTTCTGCTGGAGCCATGACGTGCAGAAATGACATAATATTATTTAAAATAAACATGTGCTCACTTTTGAACCAATATATCGCGGAACGGAAGGCGTTCTGTAAGGGATGGCCTTCTCTAACAACGTTAGTAATAGTTTTAGCTACCCCACCCTAACCAAGTGGCAGCATTGGCCTTTGTCGCGCATTAAATATTCGTCCCGTCCAATTATTCGAAACTTCGAATACTAGCTATTCGAAAGTCGAATCGAATTATTCGATTAGGTATTATTCGGTTCGAATTCGAAACTCGAATATTCGCACACCCCTAGTTATCACAGCATTATTACATTCACTAGTCAGTAGACTCCACTACAGTTGCCTCACCTGTGTACTGTGTAATCGTCTGCAGCAACTGCACCTGCATCACATCAATGAGGTGCGAAGGCACGCGTATCATTTTCTCAGCAAGAAATGCACCAAATCGTTCATGCTCATCTGGCTTCTCTGTTATGAACTTTGAAAGACCTTCTATTTCTTCATCATATTTAGAAGGTCTGGGTTTTTTTTTTTTTTGTGGTGGTGGGCACACACTCGCATCTCCACATGACTGTCTCGTTGCTACCTCTCGGGGATCAATGACCTGACATGTGGAGACCTCTTTCTCCGTGTAAATGCCTTCTAGAAGCTGCTCCGATGTTTGTTCATCAGAGGGAGCTGTTGCCCTCGCAGGCAGGGGCTCCAAAATCCCACTTGTCCTATAAGGTAAAACGTGGTATGTCTCTCAGCACAATTTTCAACATGCTACGCTAGGTTTTCAGCTGCGACTCCTGTGAACATTTTATTTCACTTAATTCACGCCTGTGCTTAAAGTAAAGTTCTCTGCATGCTACGTTTGACGTAAAAATGTCGATTACAAACTTACCGCCTCCCTTCCATTGTGACCTTCAGGAACATCAGCCGAGTAAAAAAGATCCATTTCGTGGAGTCGTCCAGCACGTCGTCAGCAGGCGCCCCGCTCTTCATCGCTCGTGCCCGGTCCTTAAGGAGACGCCTGAACGTCTCTCTCAAGTTCTTCCACCTTGCTGTCACTTGCGCAACTGCGCATAAATCACGGAAAGTTTTGTACCACGCCAGCACCGAATGATAGTGCAGCACGCCTTCGTTAGTTTTGGCGTGAACATTGCTCTTGTACGTACATTGTTAAAACATCACAACTCACCAGTTGATCCCATCACTGTTGCAACGTGCCGCCAAGCCACATCATTCACGGCACGCGACTTGTAGTTTTTGTCTCTCAGATCCCATAAGGCACGCTCACGTTCAACAATGTCAATGAGGCGCTCATTGTACGCGTTGCGCTCGTCGCCGTTAGCCATGTTGTCTGATGTTGGTTTTGAGCGCGCCGAAAAGCACGTGGTTACAACCGGCAGTACGTCACCGATG
>JALIZH010030163.1:0-16610 GCA_030522465.1 Rhipicephalus appendiculatus | reverse complement strand
TAGTTCATGCAAAAGTAAACCCTGACTACTGCTCACTTGATACAGTAGAACTCCGCTGATACGCCTTTGAAGGGACCGTCAAATAAACGCAAAAATCAGGAAACGTAAAAGCCGAGAAACAAGAAAAACGAACCAATATTTAGTCGTATAGAATTGTGTTTCAATGCGAACTCTAAAAAAAACCGCCAGGCCTGCGCGGAACACGCAGCAGAGTCACAGCGAAAGCTGGAAGAGCGGCCTTTCTAGAGCCTTTTTTAAACACTCTTGGGGCAACTACTACAAGCACACTTGCGTGGTACCAACTGCGACATAAATCATCATATTTTCTGTGTAGCGGGGAAGCGTCCACTATGGCGTTATTCGTCATTCTCTGGAAAAGCGCGGTACCCGCTACACACTTGTAACGCATTATGTGCACTTGTTGATGCTGTGACTGACGACGATGAAGAATTATGCCTCAGGCTTTTGTAATGGGTTGGAGCATTCAACGACCCACTCGTTACGCATTTGACATTGTGAGACGCCTGCTTGTTACTTTACTGTTCTAAAACGCTTTATAACACACGTTAACGCGATTCCTTACCCAACATGAAGCCTGCATAGGGTCAGTTCGCACCACAGTTTCGAGCATCGGCGTTGCTCAGTGGTAGAGTGCTGGCCTGCCACGCAGATTACCCGGGTTCGATTCCCATTGTGTCATACGCATTTTTTTTATTTATTTAGTGTTTTTCTCATTTCGTGCGATAGTGGTTACGGACACCGGCGGCGGCGGCGGACAACTACGGCGCAAAACCGGCCCTTGTGATCTCACAACAGCTCTTGCTGTAAAACCGCGCAACGGTGCCTAAGTGCGTTTACTGATATAGTTTTTATAGCACTTGCAGTGTCATACCATTTTATTAAATCTAGTGCAAACGTGGCCGACACGTGGCATGCAATCACCTTTGGCGATACCACGACATTTCCCGTGGAAACATCGTCGTCTCCGAACGACAATATAGCACTTCTGGCATAGTTCTGGAAGAACGTAGCTCATCCTAGGCGATCGAACGCCACGCGATGAAAGAGGTACCCCCGAAAGGGATCGTCGAAGGAAATCACCCTTGATCTACCGACTCCTAAAGTCCGTCAACGGTGCACGCATTGGCGCACTAAGCCACGACCTAGCTGACGGATAGAACCTCAGAGCTCAGAATGGTGTCATTCACTGAAATGTAATCAACATGTGCAAGTATTTCGGCACCAACAGTTGCAGGCGCCAAAGAACTAAGCACCAGCAACACGAACAATGCCACCAGTGCAACGAGCCCGACCACGATCCGCGCGCACTCCTCCTACAAATGCGATGATGAGTCCACGCCAGGGCGACGGCGGGAACAAACGACAATCTGTGAGGCCTGAATTTCGCCAACCCTAAAAACAAGCTTCGAACCAATTACATCATACACGCCATGTATGAATACGAGTCTTGAATGCTATGCTTTTGCTCGCGGCGACCGAAAACGTGTTATGCGTGTCATTTGAGCAACTCCCGCTGTTGATCTTACCGTCAAGCCAGGCCAAGCTGCGTGAAAACGCAACATGTCCGCTCTCCTTCGTTGTCGCTCAGAGCGTACTTAGCGATGAATCATACGGGAATGGTCGCGCATTTGCGACGTAACAACGTGGTTTGCAATACGCTGTATCCTATTGGATCTCTACCGGGACTGTCGGAAAACAGTATTACAGCAAGGAACGACGGGAACGTAACAATGAACGCTGGGAACGTAACAGTTGGGTTATACTGTACTTCGTTTTCCTCCAGGATGTAGGACTTGCAAAAAATCTTCAAATGATGTCATTCAATACACCGGAAAGAATTGTGTCCACCATGTAAAATCAGTTTCACCTCCACTTGTTTCTTTGTTATCTACATGTTCGAAACTTCATATTTTCCCAAACAAAACATTGCTGAAATAGGACAACCACTTAATATTAAACGGGTATCGCGTGGACACAGCGAAGAAATTGGGGAGAGTAGTGGCACAGCATTTTAATTAATACAGGACGCCTCAAGTTTGATTATGTCGAACTTTACATACTTCAGTCAGACTTCCAGTACCCCAGAGACAGAAAATATAACGAGTGATACCTTATTCTCAAGTTCGATACACTCCAGACAACACGCATAAAAATTCAAAAAGCTCTCTTGGATCCATGAGATATTGTAGATACACAAGGAGGCCAGTGATAATTAAGCATTTTCCATCAATTTGTAACCGTTCTATTCACTGTGAAATAATCGCCATTTGTCGGGTGGTCTTTTGTCTATACGAATTCTCCATCTCTTCAAACTTTCATCTATCCCTGAACTTCTGTCTTTGTTGGGTTTACCCTATACAGAGTAGCATGTAGGCGCCTATATACAGGCTGACAGAATAAGGA
Organism: Rhipicephalus appendiculatus; assembly: GCA_030522465.1. Taxonomy (NCBI): domain Eukaryota; kingdom Metazoa; phylum Arthropoda; class Arachnida; order Ixodida; family Ixodidae; genus Rhipicephalus; species Rhipicephalus appendiculatus. The sequence goes on along the minus strand of JALIZH010030163.1, from coordinate 14,186 downwards.
GCTTCAATAAAGAGCTTTCTGTCTTTTTTCGCCCGTACTTAGGATATGTGATGACGTCCTGTAGAATATGCTGCCTGCAGTTTTCTAAAATTCTCGGCCGACTGCCTGAATCTCTCGCTGTAGTTTCGCTAGGATGCCCGGAGGATCTCGTTTTGAGTCCCCGGACAACAGCGCTGACTTTTCGCTCAAGGTCACTTTGAGGCCGCGGACAACGGAAGCTAACGTCATTTCATGCTTAAAAATGCAATAAATCGTCCTAAGGAATCAACTCTTACACTTTCATCAGTACCATTCACGCAGCAAAATTTATTTTTCATAATCGTGTTTTTTTTTCACATATTTGAACAGCCAGAGACTAAGAACACACAGCCATATATGCATCTTCGTTGTCTCTCTCCTATTCACAGATACAGCAAGGCCTACTCAATCAATACCGCTTTACATACAGATCAGCAGTGTTTTAGTGGCGTAACAGCCTTAAGAAGGAAAGGGATGCGCACTCGTGGACGACAGGAAATATAAACAAGAAAATAAGCAGCAATAAATATGAATCAACTACTTTAGACAGGAAAACTTGTAGATATGTTAAAGGCGAATATCCCGCGACAAACACGTGTAACGTCTTACATATGTCGAACAATCCACTTCCGTTCTTCCTCCCTGGCCTGTCGAACGTGTTCCAAGGCATTCAGTTCTGGAAAGAGATGAAGAAAAAGCGAGAACGAGTTGCAGTAGCTCTCAATGTAAGGTAACAGCCAAAAGATTTCATAAACTGCGATATATTTGAGCGGATTCTTCTCACTTTTCAAATTAGCTGTGGTACTTAGCTGATGCGTTGCGCGTTCAGTAGTTAGCTACGCATTTCAGTTGTTTTGTTGCGCATAGCTGTAAGCGTATCGATCGTGAAGCTCCATGTCATCATCAGAAATTTCAGCAACACCTATCGACAAGATTTCGAACTTGGTAGTCATTTTTGACGTGAGCTTCGTAAGCGCGTCATACGTGTTTAGATATAGAAAAGAAAACTGGAAAGGTTCGGTTTGCATTGAGTTTAGTGTCTAGTTCGCTAGAGCGTTCAACCCATTAGAGACCGGGGGCGCATAACGGCGTGGCAAAATGTCCACTAATTTGCCGGCGTTTCTCTTCTATAAATTATATTAACGCTACGTTGACAAAATGACAATTGTTAATCGGCTACGGCTGTTTGATGATGTGCGAACGAGTTAGCTTGATCATGCTAGCCTAAATAAATAAAATTACACCATCTCCCGCTAAGGAGGGACCATGAGGCGATGCGAAGCGCGCGTGGGTCAGCAAGTTCCGTTCATCACGAGCACCTTGCCCGATGTTAACCCGTCTTTGGAAGTGGAGCACACCATGTATTCACTGTAGTTGCTGTTGCTCTTACTCCTCCCGAACTCTTGTTGGAGCACGCCCACGCTATAGTGCCTCGATGCGCGCGCCCCCGCTTAGAGTGTGGCCATTCTTTGAAAGGGTCGACGCCGCCTCGCCTCGCGCGTCCGCCATGTTTTACCCCACGCCGTGCTCTTTTTAAGCGTGCACGCGGCGCCTGCCGCCTTGTCGCCCGTCTGATTCGTCGCGAGTCCCGCAAGATGACTGGATGTTGCGGTGCCACAGTGCACGAACCATGGATGGAAGATGTTTTCTTTGAATACTTTTATGAACAATGACAATAAAGCTTGACAAGTGGCAGCCGACGAGTGCCTCTCGTCTATGCAGCGTGAGTATTGCAAGCACGTCGGGTACTTTTGGGGTGATTTTTAAAACGGCGTGTATATTACTAGCAACGCCACTACAAGTTATGTGTGTGGTTTTGACTGCGTGTTGGTGCCTCGAACGTTGAGAACCGTTCTCATAAATTTGGCGTTGTTTTCGGGGTGTGCTTGGAAATTGTACTTTCGCTGTCGCGGGCATCTCCTTCTTCTTCTTCTTCTTTGATGCATGAACGTGTGATTACGAATATTGTCGCGTCTGTAATGAACTGCAACTATTCACTCCCTAGTTGTGTTTTCTTTGCGGAACAAGAACGACAAATAGAAAAAAAATTTTTTTCGTTATCCGGTGGAATAATTTTCCAGAATTACCTCCCTGAAGGAACGCTTTTTGTGTACCATACACGGTCATTAATTTCAACGCGCAATTCGCGGCGCTGAAAAAAATGGCTGCAGATCCACGAAGTGAATGCTGATGACGGAGCGAAGCTAGGTCCTAAGGTGCATAATGTCTACGTTGAAGTCGCCGACTAGTATAAAGGACGGACATATATGGACAGACGCACGCACAGATGGACGGAAGGACGTATCCACGGACGTACGGAGGGATGGACGCACGGATTGATACACAGACGAAGGGACGCACGCACGGACGGACAGATGAACGGACGGGGGGACGGACAGATGCACGGGATGGACGCCCGGACGGATGGACGGATATATGCACGGACGGATGGACAGAGTACGGTCTATTTTTAAATCATATGCGCGCTATGAACGCTCTTTGTACGGTATATGTAACAGCCAGGCCCATAGCCAGGAATTTTTTTCGGGGGGGGAGGCCCACTTGTAAAAAACACCCATTTTCACTATTTATTTTATTTATTTTCGGTAAAACACCCCCCTCCATGAGAATTTCGGGGGGGGGGGGGGCTAGCCCCAATTACGTTTCGGTCCGACGGTGACAACGAACATCGTGAGAGCCTAAGGAGCTTCGCTCCTAAAAACTGAAGCATCACAGAGTAGAGTCGTTTCCGCTGCGATCGCTAAACGAAATTGTGATGCTTACCGCATTTTAGCTGGTATTTTCTCGAAATGGGAAATACAGCCGTATTTTAAATAGGCATTCAATAGGAGGGCCCGAGGACGAATATATCCGGCAATCGGTCACATAAAACAGTAGCCTCGGAACCTGCGCGCGCGAATTCTATTCGCTTTAAGATTTAGCTAAACAGCGAGTAATTTAAATCTTAGGGTTCTCACGTCAGCAAATTTATCACTGCTGATGCATGTTGATAAATGCTGTGTGTATGCGGTGTAAAAATAAATAAATAAACGAACATATACACCCGCAAAGTATAAAAGTGAATAGTGATGCCTCCAGCTCTCAGTGATCCAAAGCAGCTGTGCACCACTCAGTCGCAGCCAGCATCCGCGCCGGCGGTGAGGTTCATTACGTCCTGCAACACCTTCAGGCGCGAAACATTCGATTACTTGCTGTGATACGTGCCTACAAACCTATAACTAGCAACATCCGTGAACGATTATGCGTTTGCGAAGGCAAATCCAGCCCAAAGTGTCTTTACTCGTGAGGAAAAGGCTGCGAATACGCGCGCTGGCAGTGCGCGCAATGACGATTGGGATCAGTAATGGCGACCGCTGTAGCAGACGACGCGCTTGTCTCCACCCTGAACGGAGCGGAGGCGAACGAGCGCATCGAGGCACTCTACGCCACGCGCGTTCATCGCCCCGCCACGCGGGGAGCACGTGGGTTCATTGCGCGACTGCACAATCTCGTTCCCCGACGCCATCAGCAGTACCGTTGCGAAGGGGTGTGCAACGGAGCGAGCGCGCCCAGCAGTATATACGAGTGCACAGCTGCGCCGGAGAGAGAGACGCGGAAGAGGAGAAACGAAGCGGAGGCAGCGCTCACGCCACCCCCTCCACCCACCTCCTCGCGGAGGCTCACCCGAGGTGAGGGCGAGCTTGTCTGCGAGAAGCAGCGCCGCAGTGGCTGCCGCCTAGTTTAAAGCTGTACAGTGAAAAGAAAAAGTGGAAAATGGGGTTGTCCTGAGTACAGCGCGAAAGAAACGGATATGCACTACAACGAAACTCAACGAATAAGCGGTGCATTTGGGTACGTAGGACGACTTGCTATTTTTGCTGACCAAATGCTCCTCATAGGCCCCTGTCTGACACATTCTCACGTGAGCTTCTGGTCTGACGTACCAGGGCTCATAAATTTCATGCAGGCTCTGTGCACTCAGTTTCGTTATCGCTTAGATCTGGGCAGAGTCCTGCAACGCTCTTTATGGTCACGAAACTTGGCAGTCCTGCTATGGGGCAGATTGATAGGCTGCTCTAAGATGCTCCAACCAGGCGCCACTGTGCCCCCGAGGTCATCGTTCGCGTGCCGAAACGCTTGAGCCGTGCGACACGAGCTGATAGTTCTGATGCTTTCTGTTCGTCTGCTGCGTTATTTTTTGGAGATAGCTGAAGTGTGGAGATGGGACAACGATGCCGAAAACATTTTGCGTGCCGGCGGGTGTTTGCGTTTCCAAGAGAACAACCAAAAGATGCATTTGGTTACCCGAGTAACTAGGAGCAGTGCGAGATATGAAACTGGGCCCTACCGTTGCTGGACAGGGGCAATTGCAATCTTGAATCGATGTGGACGCGTATGGGCACGAAACACATTGATGCGTACGACATCGTTGCTGCCTGCGATTCTAATTTCAATGACCTAAATCTTGTTGAAGAAGTCGTCGGCGAAAAAATTATAGCTGCCGAAGCACCTCAGTTTCATTTTCTTGGTCATTAGACGAAGCCATTGTACAGAAGCAGTCCTTGTCCTATTGATTTATTGATCTCCGGTTAAAATACTTAACACAGTTTAGCGAGAATATTGTCGCCGGATCACATCGCAACCTCGGCGGCTGCAATTTCGGAGGAAGTGGAAATGCTCGAGGCCCATGTACCTAGATTTAGGTGCACGTTAAAGAAAACCACGCGGTCGAAAGTTCCGGAGCCATTCCCTACGGCGTCCCTCATGATTATATCGTGGTTTTGGGACGTTAAGCTCTAACAATTATTATATAAAAAGTGGAACCCAATAAGATGTCGAGACCGACGGCGCTCACCAGGCAACGGCGGCCGCATTTCGCTCGGGTTGAAAAAAAAAAGAACGGAAAATAACCGCGTACTTTCATTTCTTTAAAAGACTCCGGTGATCATAAATGCGTCTGGAGCCTCCCAGTCCACCGTGCCTCATAGTCATATAACGATTATGGCACTTCAAATTTATAATTTTTTGTTTCTTTTATGATCAAACCACCACGAGCTGCATGTTTGAACAGCTACTCTTTTCACCCGGGTGCTGATTTCAAGACATACTACACATTCAGGCACTAATTTACGCATGTTATGTGTTAAAGGTATCTCGTGAAAGTAAAGCGACCGTTGCGGAAGTTAAGAACGCCAGAACAGTGAGGCAGTCCCACATACAACGACAGTGGTAGCAGCGTTCGCATGCCCTCTCATTATGTAGGACGACTTATGTAGGTGGGTGGCCGCCGTCAGGCACAGCGGCCGCCACCTCTGACGGCGGCCACTGGCTCCATGTGAAACAGGCGGCAGTTTCGTGGCCATAAGGAGCATTGAATGACTGATCGGGGCCTCAAATTTCATTTATCATTATCGCTAATTGCGTTCTTTTTTCCAATCTTTTTTTTTTCAATGGACATGTCATAAATTGTCACGTCCTACAACTCTTCCATATAAGCAACGGCCCTGAAGCTAACAATTAACAGTGAATTAGCTATTATTTCTTAATTACTAATTTGAATGTAACTTTAGGTGCGGCAAAGTTTTTCCGCCTCGGCGTAGAGTTCGTTTGCGAAGACGAAAGGGGCCTGACACTCATAGCATTTTATTAAAAAAAGTGTATCTTCTAAAAAGAAGACATCCATTATATCATATCCCAACGTGACCGTGATGGGTGAGAATATATTGTAGATACGGTAGGTTAACACATTAATTGATGCCCCGTTGGCATCAATACAACTAATGTTGGAAAATATATATTCTAATTAAAGTGAATCGAACCAAGCGAGCACACTGCCACAATGGGAGCAAGTTGAGGAAAGTGCGCGTGTTGTAGCCACAGCGTAGCAGATGAGTGAATGCAAATCTCCTTGGTGATGTCATCGAAGCGTACACGTAGCAGGAATAGCCGGGCGCAACCGCTGGTGCACTAATCCAACACTCAAAAAGTAAGAATTCAGTGCAAGTTTCATTCACAAAAGCTTTAAGGATGTTTAAGCTTAAGAGAGCATATTCATAATGTTTCGAGCTTCAACAACAATGGCCACGACCACCATTTTTCAATGGGTGCGATCGCGGAATGGGTGCGGAATCGTCTGTTAGCTTCTGCATAAGGAGAGGCCATGCAGAGCCTGAGCAGCATTTGCTGGTGCAGCTCTGACGGCAAAGAAAAATGCGGCCGTTTTCTTCGACAACCAGCGCCGAATAGTCAGCGGATGTCACTGTGGTGATAAAAATTGACGACGACACAGTATAGGAGTTCCGCGCTTAGAAACTCATCCGGTTGACAGCTGCAACAGGCGCACCGATTCGCAAGGCCGAATGGTTTTCCGGTGACATGCAGTTCTGATCATAGGTACGCGTTCAGTGAAATTCTTTCTTACAGAAGGGGTGTGACTGTCAAACTTGTAAACTAAATTTGTGCTAGAATACACCTTCATACACCTTCAAAGCCACATTTCTGCGGCTCTTGGGCAACGCTGTGCTGCTTTGCTCGGCTCATTCCTATAGAGGCATCCTACACCCCACGAAATTGCGTCTTCCATTGTTTTTTTTAACGTGATAGCATTAAAGAGCACGTCTCGCAGAAATTCCGGTGTCGCCATCGATGTCGGCGTCGTTGGTTGTGAGCGAAAAATCATCATCTTGTCGGTGACCGAAAAATCGAGAAAGATGCAAATAAAATAAATAATAAACATCTTCCGTTCCGAGTGAGAATCGAAACCGGGCCGTATGCGTGGCAAGCAGGTGTTCTACCACAGAGCCACGCTATTTTTTAAAATATTGTCAGAAAATAAAACCATAATAATGTGAAGTAGTGGAAGGATTGTACTTAGCGCATGTAATACTGCGTGGCAGAAGACTAGAATCTTGCCAGGCGTCAAAACATTTGAGTTGCGCAACGGTTGGGTGTTTTAAAGGCCCACCCATTACAAAGCGCTCAGACATATTTATTCATCTTTATCAGCAAAAGAATCAACAAAGTAAACAGCAGCGTATGTTCACTTGTTGCCTTACGGACGCGTAGTGGGCCCTGCGCTGATTCGCAAATGGAAGAATTACGGCTAGTTGGCACTTGACAACTCTACTTGCAGTACGAATTCTAGAAGAGTTTGAAAAAAACAGGCAATCTTACGCGCACAGACGTTCGTTTCCTTACGGCACGGTTAAGGCATACACCAAGAACCGAAGCTAGGCTAGTAATTAAGAAGGCGATGTGCACGAGGTCCGATTACGCTATCACGTTCTACTCTTCAAGGCGAAGCTCAAGCGTCCTCCATGTTTTTTTTTTATTTTTTTTTTCGAAAGAAGCAGGAGATGATCATGAACGTTGGCGGTGCGCCGCAGGGCAAGCAAAAAACGGTTCTCACGTTTCAAGCGTATAGAAAGAAAGCCGACCGAGTACCGACTGCTCGTTTACTGTACACTGGTTCCTTACAGTTAGCTGTGGCCGTTATTTGTGGTGCGGATGATGTATTGTCGCTCTAGTTCTTCTTGAACACTATATGTGTACGTCAATTGCTTCGCATATACCGGGTGTTTCCAGAAATGTGTCCAAAACAATGAAGAAACAGGGTAAAGGAATGTTTTTTTGTATTTAGAATTACTTCTGTAGCGGCAGCCATCTAAAGGTGGCTAAAGACAATATTTAGGACAGTAATTCAGAAAGCTCAATTAGGTAACTTTTTAATTGTTGGGGTTAGGCACTTATGTCGAATGGGAGAATTGAAGTTTTGGATGCGACAAATCAATTGCAGCTTTGAGATTTTGAAAAAAAACGGCCTCTAGTAATAACTGCGAATTAATTAAATTCAACGAAATTCATTGGCGAAACCGAAACACACGAGAACGCAACTGACATATTCTTCTAAGACATCCAGAACGACTGAGCGTTGTTATGCCAACCATCAACCGACTTCGTTGTGACTGTGCGCGGTTTGCGCTTGTAATTATATCAGGCCTGGCGCACATACGTTAACGTACGCGGAAGAACTACACCTACGTAGTCGTTGTCTTGAACGGTCATGCCATTCTAGTCGTCTGCTTGTTGCGCTCATCGATGCTTCGGTTTCGGTTTTGCCGTTGAATTTGGCTGAAGTTCATTGCGCCGTAATAATTACTGCAGGCCGCATATTCGATATTTCAAAGGTTCGATGGTTTCCTCGCATGAATAACTTTAATTCTCCGTTTTGTCATAGCCGGGCAACTCCACAAATTATAAAGCTAATTACTCTGAACTTTCTTTATACCGTCCCAGCTCATGCCATTAACCGTCTTAAGATGCCTACCGCCACAGAAAAAACAGTTGCGAAGACATCGAGGAAATTAGCATTTTCCTGCTTTTTCAGCACTTTGGACTGGTTTCTTGAAACACTATTTATATTTAAAATAACGCTTCTTTTGCTTTCACATCCAACGACGGAGTTCCAGTGTCGTGCGGTAATGCAAGCGCCATACGAGGGCCCGCGATGGGTGCAAAGATGACTGGGATGATCTACCTGACGAACAGCACCACTGTATGGGCTCCGCACTTCTATCTCCAATGGGTTCGCCGCGCGCGCTGCCTGATGAAAGCAAAAGAAAAAAGTCACAGTTTCACCGCAAGGGTGAAGTAATGAATGCGATAGCAACAAACTGTAATGTTATACGAAGTGAGGCTGGCAGCTAACTCTTTTTGGATCCGATCTCACGCAACTCTAGAAAACGCTGGTGTAAGAGGATACGGCCGCTCCAGGGACACTCATCGCACATTTTTATTAAGTTGACATGCCTGCGTTTCTTCAGCAGAATGATTGGCTGACATTATTAGGCTGAACTGTTCAGCTTTAGCAGAAAGGAAGTCGTCACATGTGGCGGAACTGCGTGGCTTCAAACTTATATTGCATTTTGCGATTTCAAAATAAAAATATCAAAAGCTAAGTTTTTAATTGTAAGGTGTAACTGCTTACTTTTGAATCCGAATTTATTTATGGACATATCACGGCATTTTGATTGCGGCAATAAGATATTTCTTTCACCAGCAGAGTGCTCATAAATTAAGCCAACTGAGTACGGCCGATAGTAGGCTATCGCAAATCATTTGGCAGTATCGCCGCCCAACAGCATAATTATTCACGACACTATCGATTATACTATCGGCCTCAATACTACTGATGGTACTATTGCTTGCACTCTCGATAATATCGATTGTTCACCGATACTCGTACTATCGATAGTTTCTTTACACTATCGATGGTTAAAAAAACTGTCGATATTTTATGTTATTTGTTCTGTGTATAGGTGCCCCGTTGTGATGCAAACTATCGGTAAATGGACTCTCGATAGTATCGATAGCTTAATTACCGATAGTTCTGCATCACTATAGTGCACACTAACGAAGGCTGGCCCACCGGCCGGGATGTTTGTGATCATTAAGTCTGCGTCATATTTGGGACACCCAGTATATATCTGCTGCCCAACTGCTCAGCTATCCAGCTCTTACCCTGCCTAACCCTTTCAATTACAACCGGGATCGACTGGATTGGCGCCGAATGGGAAGAACAGCTTCGACTGGACACGCAGGCGGTCGAAATGCTCGGCCTTTAGATTGCGGTGGCTGCAGGATAAGCCCATTACTACTATATATATATTGTGATGACGAACAACAACACCGGGCTTCGGGCGCGCGGGGAGCGAGGGCGAGGTAGAGAAAGACGATGATTCAGACTAGAACAGCCGGCCCAGCGTACGGGCGTTGTGTCTACTTCTCTTCATTACAATGGCGCAGCCACCGAAACGCTTTGGCGAACCCCAACTGTTACCTTGATGTGCCACGTCTCCCTGGGGAACGCCGTGCCCCTTCCTCGCCGATGGAACCCGCAAGGCGACCGCCGCGGCAAGTATCGAACCCACCACCAGCGGACGGCGTCCAGGCCTCCATTGTGGTTCCGGGGAACTTGTCCGGCGACGCGATACTTCGCGCCAACCAGGCGCACGGGCTCCTCTCGCCTGGGGACGGCGTACATGCCTCCTCGGTACCTGTAAACTTCTCGGCGCTTCAAGCACCGTCCGTGGACGGCATCCAGGCCTCCTCGGCGGCGCAACCTCGCTTCATCGACGCCGCGATACCACTTCACGACACAACACACGGGTTCCGCTTGCCTAGAAACTCCGTTGACGCTCCCTAACGGCATGGATCCCGTGTCCACGACTCTGACCAGATCTGGGTTACCAAGGGACGCCGTCCACGCGTCCTTGGCCATGCATTCTACCACCGTGAGTACCGGAGTCGCTTTATCGTCCGCAGATGCCGGCCTTGGCTCTTCACACAGAACACCCGACAGCGCCGCGGAGCTGCTGCATACCATCGCGCAACTCCAGCGTCACGACCAACGACTTGATAGCGTTGAGCTCCAAGGTGTCTCCTGCCGTTTTGCCAACATTGTGCGCAATAAATGCCATGTTGGCTGCGGCCGCCTCGCAAAAACTTGAGGCCAGCTCACCCGACAACCGCCGCGAGCTCCGGCGTTCCCTCACGGAGCTCTCAGAGCAACTGTGCTGCTTGGCGTCGGCACACACTGAATTTTTGTCTGCCGTCTCCCCATCGTCGGCTGTTTGGATAGTGCCAGTGTTCCGCGGCTTCCAGGACGACGTTTTCCTGTGGGTCGACGCGATCAACTCTCTCGGCACCCGCCGTGCCTGGCCAGATCATCGGAAATGGCTGGTGGCCATCGATCACCTTCGCGGTGCAGGCCAAGGCGTGGCACGGCTACGAAGGCGTCCAACAAAAATCCTGGCCTGAATGGTGTGCCCGACTAACTACCGTTTTTCGGCCACTTTCACACGCCTGCAGCCCCTTCCCTACCGATCCACTCTGCACCGCTCAGACGAGCTGTGAGACACAGAACCTCGACGGTACAGCTCGGGCCCCTACCATCCTGCCCTCCCTCGGTGACCAAGATCAAAGGGCACCGTCACGATGGTGCAGCTGCCCCCTGCACCAACGTCCCCATTCTCGGAATTCGAGCTTCTGATGAGCCCCGGCCCGATGGGGTAGTGTCCTGCTGCTCCTTCGCAGCAAGCTTCGCGGAACTTCCTGCGACAGGCACCTACACAGACGCGGACACAACGCGCAAGGCGGGCTTCGCGGTCCAGACATCAGACTCCGCGACTGGACCCAAATCACGACTTGCCTTAACAGAGACCAAGACCGCCACTGAGCAACCGACGCCGATGCCGTGGACGCCAGGCTCATCATCACTTGAACACGTGGAGAGTCCGGCTCCTTTAATCCTTGAGACGCGTGCTATCCAGAAGCCGAACGAGCCCATGACAGGAGATGGTCACCTTGCGCGGAGTGGGAACCAAACTGCAGACACAAGGGGACTGACAGTACAGCCCGTGTGCGCTGGTGGCTTCATTGATGGCTTCCGAAGCCATATCTCCACATCCACGACTCTTCCTGCGACGGTTACACCATCTCTCAGAAGGCCACCAGAGTGCTCGGCAGCTCGGCAGGACAAGTCGCGGCGAACACAACACCGACCACCGCAGCATAGTCAATGTCCGTCCGCCAGAATTATGTTTGGTACCTCATCAACCACTGCGTCGCCGAGATCGGCCACAGCGATGCAGCCAGTGTCATCCTCCAGATCCACTTCTGGCACATCATCTAACCGACTCGCAACGGGGCCGGCACAAACCACAGCGAGGTAGTCAGTGCCGACCACCAGAGGCACTTTTCGCAGACCACCAAACCATGTTGCAGCGTGCTTGGGGCCAACCGTCACGATGCACCCAGCCCCGCCCACCAGAAACAATGTCGGCAGCTCCGCGCGCTCGCAGTCATGGCCGAGTGTGATGACGAACAACAACACCGGGCTTCGGGCGTGCGGGGAGCGAGGGCGAGGTAGAGAAAGACGATGATTCAGAATAGAACAGCCGGCCCAGCGTACGGGCGTTGTGCCTACTTCTCTTCATTACAATATATATATATATATATATATATATATATATATATGCATATATATATATATATATATATATATATATATATATATATATATGCATATATATATATATATATATATATATATATATATATAGCAGTAATGGGCTTATGTGCATAGCGGTAAGGGACAGAGAGCAGCACAAGCTCTCCAAGATGGAAGGTGGGCGAAAATACTATCGCCGCGAGTGCTCTTCTGGCGCGCTTGGTCTTTGGAGGTAATGGCCCGTGCGAGGTGGCGGCACTCTTCGGCATGCGTCACTGTGTCAGATATGGGCGCATACTCAGAAGCATTCTGCCGGTAAGGTAGAATTGTGTTGCTGGTGTGCGACGGGCGCCGACCCTAATGTGGGAAGTAATGTGAAACGCCAGCGGTCCTCTGAGTGGACGTGTTGTACGAATAGGTCACGAAGAGCACAATGGCGTCCCAATTTTTGCGGTCCGACGAGACAGACATAGTCGCCCCCGGTCGACGTATGAAGCCGTAGTCATCCTATGAACCACGTGAGACTAATTAAGGATACATTCGACTACCTCGGAGAGGAAGACACAGCGCGGTCACTGTAAGTCATGTTCCATGGGCGAAAGAGTAAGCTGAAATACCAAGCAATAGTCATTTTGTCATCCACGAGATAGCGCGACAGGGCATCGGTGCCCACATGTTGTCGTCCACTGCGGTACAGCACGCGGTTGTGGTAGTCCTGCAGGCGAAGTGCCCAACGGACAAGATGGCCGGAGGGATCTAATAACTACGACAGCCAACAGAGTGCGTGGTTATCCGTGGCGACATCTAATAGGCGGCAGTACAGATAAGGCTGGAACTTAGTAAAAGCCCCGACGATCACGAGACATTATTTTTTGTCACAATATAATTGCCATCGGCTTTCTTAAGCATTCGTCTTGCATGAGCTACAGAGGTGCACCCCTATAACAGAGACACACCACTGGCATCTCTTTGCACCTCAGCGGGGGCCGTCGGATCGTAGTGGCGCAAAATTGAGGAAGACGTCAGCAAGCGACGGAGTTCCGTGAACGCGGCATCGCATTCTGGTGACCACGAGGCGAGGGGCCTGTTGGTGCTAAGGAGCTTCGTCAGATTTAAAATTATGTTGGCGATATTACCAATGAAGCGTCTGAAGTACAAACACAGGCCAATGAAACTGCATGATTGTTGGATGGACGTAGGCCAAAGTAATTGAGCAGGAGCCCACATTTTGACAGGGTCGGAGAGAATTTCATTCTTGGATACGACGTAGCCTAGTATCGGGAGTCGCCATGCAGCAAACCGGCAGTTTTTTAAATTTAATTCTGCGCCGGCGTCTTAAAAAGACGTCAAAGCTCACTGGAGTCGTTCGGGATGCGTGGTGAAGGCGGGAGCGAATACAATGATGTCGTCGGGATAGCACGAACAAGTGTGCCACTTCAAGCCCTGGGGAACTGTGTGCATCATGCGCTCGGATGACGCGGACGCATTACGAAGTCCAAAAGGCATGACGTTCAATTCTCATTATCCTTGGGGCGTAATTAAGCCTGTTGTCGGCTGATCAATTTTCGCCATGGGTACTTGCCAATAGCCTGAGCGGAAATCCGAAAATGGAAAGACTTCAGCTTCTAGTAGGCTGTCAATTGCGTCGTCTATGAGGGGTAGGGGCTAAACGGTCTTGATTTTGCTGATCCGCCGATAATCCACGCAAAAGCGTACGGACCCAAACTTCTTTTAACAATGATGACAGGAGATGCCCATGCAATTTCGGGCATCTAACTCCTTCTGTTAGCAGCTCTGAAATCTGAGCTTTCCATATAACTCATTGTTTGAAGTGTGCGCATAAGTGTTTCCCAGGGCCTCTGTCTATATATAGCTTGTGCAGGTAAGCAGTAATAGTTTAGGCAGAAAACACGTTTTTTCAGTGCATCAGGGTTCCCGGCAAACATAAGAATAACATAGCGTGGAACTCAGCGGTGACGCAGTGGTTGCCTTAAAATAGCGCAGCCAGTTACTTGGCGCCAAAACGGCGTCGAGGGCCTAGTTTGCCGCGCGTTCGCTATGCGCCAGTCTACGGGGACAGCGTGCGATGAAGCACTTCCACAGTTGCGTGCTACACTCACTCTAATCAGGTCATAAATAATGCGTTTTGTAGTTACAC
>JALIZH010030162.1:5000-16592 GCA_030522465.1 Rhipicephalus appendiculatus | reverse complement strand
GTAAGGGCGCCGGAACGGTGTGGGTCGTTGCGAGCCCATGTAATCCAGCTTAGGAGGAGCCGCGGCCTGGATCACTGAGCGCCCTCCACCCTCCACGTGGTGCGTCACGGGCAACGCGCGGGTGGCTTCCTGGATGCCCGTGCACGGGGCTAAGAGGGGGCGCTCAGGTTGCGGGACCCTGGAGTCGGAAGGGTTCGTGGCCGCAGTGAGGGGGCAGAATTTGGTTACCTATGTTCCATATGGCACCCGGCAACTAAGGGCGCGGGCTGCCTACCCTCCCTGCAGCGGTGCGGGGGATGTGCCCCACAGGGCCCCAGCGGCCAGAGTCCGCACAGCGGTGGAGAGAGGCTTGCCTCTTAAGCTGCCAGTGGCGACATGACGTAATAAGCAGCGTCATCTTCGCTGCGCCGCTTTACGGAGCGGTTTCAGGGGAGAGCACGCCTGGCAGCATTGGCACAGCTGGGCCCGAAAAAATCGGGTCAGCATCACCCATGGCGCACACTAACCCACGCCATGTCTGACCCGGGGGGCTTCCCCTAAGTCTATGACCCCCGGTTTGTCATCCCCTGGTGCACATCCGGCTCCACAACGGAGTCCGTGCACGCGGACTCAATAAGGGGTGAACCCCGCACGTGATGATGCTTGGCTGACGGATAAAGACAATGTACACATTACCCATTTATTCCTGTTGCGGTTGCGCCATAGGGGCAACCCAACTATCCCAGGCCTCGTGTCTGGGGAAAAGTGTCACCAGAAGCCAGGCTACCCCCCGCCCATCAGGGGGGAAACAACAAACTGCAAATAGCCAAATGTGTTTTTAGAATTTTTTTTTTTTTTTAGAATTTTTTTTTTTTTAGGTTTTTTTTTTTATTTTTTTTCCGCCCTGGTGGGTGCGGTCGCCCCGGTAGACGGGGTTTTTATTGGGTCGTCTTTGAGATGGCCACGTTCGTAAGGGACTTTGTCACTGGTAGGTCCACTGCGTTCCGAGACACCTCACTCATCTGCCATGTGTGTCAGACTCGGGTAACATCCCGAATCAAACTCGAGGAACACTATTCCAGTGCGCATACAATACAGCTTCTGTGGCGCTGTCTGTCATGTGGAAGGGAATACAATTCGTCGCAGAAAATTTCCTCTCACTACTCTAAATGCGTTAAGCGTAAAAACACACAGAACACAAGGTCCCTCTTCTGACACACCGAATGATGTCGCAAGGGCTCTCTCAGGTAGCGATTCCTCTTCTTCGGCAGCCCAGAATAACGCAGTCCCTCATAGTCAAGGGGGATGGGTCAGTCGCTAGTGGCAGTACTCCTCATGTGCAACTCGACGTAGTGGTCTCTCAGGATGCTGCGTCTCCACTACCACAGAATGCTGCTTCTGCGGCTACTATACAGAGTGACTCGCACACACCAACTTCTAGTCATGTGAATCTGCCGCACGAGCCAGACGACACGACACAGGACACAACAAGCGACCCTTATCACCCGACAAGCCAGGGCAGATGGTCTGAAAATGAAATCACTGCATTAGCTGCTGCAGAGATTCGTCTTCCTCGTGGAGCCGCTTGTGTTAAGGGACGCTTGCAAACCAATTTCCTTCGCGAACTGGAAGCCGCAATTGAGCATATTCGAAGGACAGCGCGATATAAGTTAGCATTAGAAGCGCTACATGTAAGCGAAGATGAATGCGATGCAACCGAGCTGCCAGCTGGCTCACAGCTCCCACCACCCCCCCACCTATTCTCACTGTCGCTGGACCGATGCCGACATTGCCTGCACTGGCAATGATTGAGGCCAGTCTTTCGGGGGGAGTAGGCGAATTAATGAGGATCTTGCTAAACAATTCCGCACGAGAACGCTTCAAGCGATATCCCAGGTGCGACACACTACACGCTATAAAGACGCTCTCGAACTGGCGAAAACATGTACTGTCAACCCGCCTCCGAGGCGCCGGTTCGATAATGCATTGGAACTGGAGCCACTTACCCTTAATATTGAAGCTACTCGTCTCTCTCTGACACAAGTGGGGATAGCTGACGAGGGACTCGTGTCAGCGTTTACAGTAGGCCCCCTCTCTATGCAGGACATTAACTTCCTACTTGATTTTTATCGAATAAAACGCTCTCCCTCCTAAACAGCGCCCTGTCAAACCACCCGTCGACCTTTCTGCCTTGTCACGAAAGGCTCGACGCAAAGCAACGTTCGTTGAGCACCAGCGCCTTTACAGCCTTGGCCCAGCGGCCCTCGGGGGACTCTCTTCTGCTTGGGGGGGGTCGCCTGCGGGGTGTCCGCTTGAGGACCTGCACGCGACGTACGACCCAATTTTTGGGGCGCCGTCCACTCCTGTGCTAGAAAGCTTGAATGGTTCAGCCCGAGCTGAGGTGTCTCAGTGTCTGTTTGTTGAAAGTGACGTGGCAAGGGCGTTGCACTCTTTTCCGGGCAAATCTGCCGCTGGACCCGACGGTCTTAAGCCTTCCGATCTCAAGAAAATCCCCGCGGGAG
This sequence comes from Rhipicephalus appendiculatus, assembly GCA_030522465.1. Taxonomy (NCBI): domain Eukaryota; kingdom Metazoa; phylum Arthropoda; class Arachnida; order Ixodida; family Ixodidae; genus Rhipicephalus; species Rhipicephalus appendiculatus. Next base: position 14,091 of record JALIZH010030162.1, on the reverse strand, counting down.
TGCTCCTCCACATTTTTAACAATTGGCTAGCGTTTGGTTCAATCCCTATTGAGATGAAGCTTGGCGAGAACTGTTTTTATCCCTAAATGTGCGAATCCTTCAGGACCGGGCGACTTTCGCCCCATCACAGTCTCTCCTGCTCTGTATCGCGTCTACGCGAAGATGCTTTTAAATCGTCTGACCGAACACAACTCCTTTCACAAGTATCAGGCGGGTTTTCAGGACGACAAGTCCACATCATCTAACATTCTGGTCTTGCAGGCACTAATGAGGACTTTAAAGAAGAGGCGTAGGCCATTCTATGCACTGAGTCTCGACGTCAAGAAGGCGTTTGACTCGGTCTCGCATGACGCTCTCTTTATTGCCTTAACTGGAGCGGGGGTACCGGAGCGTATTCGGTACATTTTAAGAGACATGTACCGGCACTGCACCACAACGTTTTGGTGCAATGGGCGCACCGATGGCCAAAGAGTGCCTGTGAGGCGCGGGATCAAGCAGGGAGATCCACTCGCCATACCTGTTCAACTGCGTGTTGGACCCGCTACTTGAGAGACTGAATGGCTCGAGATTGGGGGGTGAAGCTTGGGGATTCGCATATGTCCGCAATGGCATTTGCGGATGACCTGGTTCTCGTTTCTGATACGTACGAGGGTCTTCGTATGCTCACGGGTCAAACTGAACGGTATCTCTCGAACGTTGGTTTGGCAATTAACCCCCTCCAAATCACAGTACTTTGGGTGGCGCCCAAACCACGTCCTCCAAGGGGTTCGACTATTCCATTGAGCCGATGCCTGTGGCTGGAACTGAAGTTCAACCCGCTGTGAGGGACCAGCCGATTAAATATCTTGGCCTGCACTTCTATGTGAATAAGGCACCCACTGTGCAGTCAGAAAAGGCCAATAGGCTTCTAGAGCTCATTGGCAACGCCAAGCTCAAGCCCTTCCAGAAAGTGCACTGTTGGCGGCAACTCGTCCAACCAGCATATCTTTACGGGGCCTCCAACTCCTTACAAGTACATGCTGAGGCAGGGCGTTTGGACAAGCTCATGTCTAAAACAATAAAGACGGCGCTACACCTCCCAATGGGCTTTCCTAACAGCCACATTTGGATGCCCAGCCGGTGTGGGGGGTTAGGGATGCTGCAACTGCAGAGGGTGGCCCTTGTCACACATTACAAGGCGCTGACACGATTAGTCCGGTTAGGCGACGGATTTGTGGACGAGCTGTTCACTGACATTCTGGGTGCCTGTCGCGAGCGCATCGCGCAAATGTTTGGCACAACAACCGACCTAACCGAAGCAGCTCATGTGAAGGCTGCACTTAAGAAGGGGTCGATTGCCTGGTGGAAGAGGCAGACTGAACGGTATACAAACAGGGACCTCTTTGCGCATAAAGCCCAGTTTACGGCGAATTCCTGGTTGGCGTATGATTCGAAGCAACTCAAAGATGGAGATCGCATAAAGGCCCTGAGGCTGCGCACAAACCTGTATCCCACGAGAACACTGTCAAATAAACATGCCGCCGATCCAGGTGCGCGGCAATGTCGGCGTTGTGGCGCTAAGCCAGAAACTGCCTTTCACATCCTCCAAGAGTGCCCTAGTGTACACCTCCCGAGGACGGAGCGGCACAATTTTATTATGAAAAATGTTGCCCGCATGGTGAAAGAGCGGCGGCCAGAGGCAATAGTGCAGCTGGAAAAGTTGCATGTTACGAGCAGCCATGTGCGACTGAAGCCTGACCTGGTGGTGACGGAGGGAAATGAGGTCACTATTGTTGACTTCGCAGTGACCTGGGACGCCAACGAAGGCATCCTAATACAAATGTGTGCCGCTAAAAGGGCCAAGTACGCCAGTTTGAAGCGCCTCTACCCTGGGAAAGAACGTCTCCATCTTCGGTATGGCGTTTGGAGCCAGGTCAATGCTCTGCCGGGAGACAATCAAGGCTGGCGAATGCCTTGGGTTTAACGAAACGAGACGTGGGGTGGCTCTCCGTCCGGACCTTGCTGGGGAGCATCATTGTTTTAAGCAGGTTTGGTCGGTTAGTCAACTAACCCCCCCCCCCTTTTATCAATTGTACCCTTTTACCATTTTGGTGTGTTTTCATTTTCTATTACAAGACCAGCAGTGTCAATTAAGTGTTAACTACCTTTTATCCTTTTTTTTTTCCCCCAATGGCATTTACCCCAGTACACAAAAAACCTTTGTTTCAACAAAATGAGAGTCATTTAAGCGTCAGCTACTTGGCTTTCGTATAAGGGTTCTTTTCCTAAACAAAGGAGGGCTTCGGCCCTACCCCAGTGCGGAAGCCAAGACCCGAGCAACAGGGGGGCACATTGGGGACACATTTTATACTCTACAAGCTAGAGAAAGTTCTGTAGCCAAATGCCTCGTCATCTAATTAGTGACGCGCATGAATGGATTAACGAGATTCCCACTGTCCCTATCTACTGAGACTACCACCAGGCGGCCGAGGGTGCGGATCACGGCTCGAGAGCTCCGCGGATTTTGCCCCCCAAAAGTGAGTTTAACTTCATTTCAGTTCAATTTTCTTAGTCATAACATCTATCGGAACATCTGAGGATTCAGTAGACACCAGTTTCGACCCATTCGGCACTAAATTAAGCTAATTACAAGCAATTTTGTCTACGACCACGTGTGGGGCCATACACAGCATTTCCCCAACAGAGGAGATACCATAACTAAATCCAAAGAAATCAATAACTAAAACTTCTTCAATCAACTGAAACTTGGTGTCATCAGATTCCTCAAGGTCCAGAGATTATAAATCTATCATTAGTTTTTGTTAGTTCGACTTAATTGGGCTTATTTCAAGTAATAAAAAGTGTAAACAAAACTGGAAGGTTCTAGAAGCTCAACGATACCCCTCTTTAATCCTTGTCCATCCGCGCTTAAGGACACGTAATTAACTTCAAAAACTAGCGTAATGTAAACTACGGACTTCAGAGAACATAATACATCCATTATTTCAGGCGAAATAACCATCAATTACTGGTAAATTGCGGTTGAAAAGTGCCTTTTTTCACGCGGCAACCATTGAGTGGAGTCCCTATATATGAGCACAGCACGGACAACGAAGGAGTACCAATAGGCCTCTTCTATAGGGAACGCACAAGCTTTGAAGCATTGAGGTAAAGCATCCCGGATTTGCAAAGGGGCAACCGGGACAGGTATTGCTGGCACGGTACAGCAGCCATGCACTGAGGTCGACCCGAACATTGAGGGGAAGCATCCCGTTTTTGCAAAGGGGCATCTTACCTCTCGAACACTGAGGGGAAGCATCCCAGTGTTGCACAGGGGCAACCGGGACCCTGTTAGTGCGGCAGAGCCCACCCACGCATTCAATGTCTTGAGATCCGAGCAGTGCGGTGAAGCATCCGGAACCTGCAAAGGGGCAGAAAATTCGGTCCGAGCTTTGTGAGGAAGCATCTCGATTCTGCAAAGGGGCAGAAATGAAATTTCGGTAACCAGAAGAGCAAATAGAGCCTAATATTGCTTTTCTTTGGCAAAAAGGAAAAACAGTTAAGCTTGCAACTTCATTCGCAAGGAAAAACAAACCGCTGTAAGCAATTTAGAGAAACATCTTTTACACTCGAGGGGCAATTTTGAAAAGAGCTCTATTCATAATATTAGAGGGTGCACTTTTCAACACTGAGGAATATTGAACCCCATTGTGAGGCATTCTCGTCGGAAAACCAGACATGCAGAGAAACAAAGACTCAAGAGGAGAGGGGCATAAAACAATGACGGATGGCAAGGGACCTCGACCATCTACAAACACATCACTGGGTCCAATCACAAAATTCCTCAAAAACCCACCAGGCTCCGAGAACAAGTCACAGAAAAAGAAAGCAAAAAAGATGGAACAGAAACAGTCTGCCTCAAACATTGAAAGCACAAACAGCAGAGAGCATTCGCAAGAATTGACTCCCATCGAACATCCTACCACCTCAGAATGGGACTCTACCGAAAATGATCAAGAGGGTCAGAATGGCCAAAAACCAGCAACTGATGAAAATGAAGGGGATGTAGAAAATCCCCAAATGACACCGGATGAGATACAACGAACAATGGACAACTGTGGGGAGGAGGACAGGACGTCCCTTGCATCATTCCCAGTGGGACGGGGTGAGAGAGGGACAATTCTTTCCAGACTCGCCAAGACGGATAAGACAATGATGAGAGCACTGATCAAGATCTCTGCCCTAACTGCTGGCAATGAGACAGTGGCACAACAGCTAGAAACGCTGATCTCGGAGCAAGCCAAGCTAAAAGCAATGGTGATCGAACAAGCACAGGAGATCGCCTTCCAAAAAGGAAGAATACAGGAATTGGAAAAGAACAAACAGGAGACAACCAGAGAAGAAAAACAAGAAATCATTCAGGGCACTCCAGTATCAAGAGACATCAGACCGACATACGCAATGGTGGTGTCGTCAGGCACATTAGAAAAGAGAGAAGTGGCAGACATCTTGAGGCGCCGCGTTGATCCACTGGAACTTGGCATCAGGGACGCAGCAATACGACCAGGTAGGCAGGGAATTGTTGTTACTACTTCGTCCAAAGAAGACTCAGAGAAAATCCTGCGATGCATTCAAAATGATCAGAAAATGAAGGATGTTGAAGTAAAATTACCGAAAGAAACCCGAATTCATGTGAAAATAATCGGACTTGAAGATGATGTCGACAAGGAAGACCTGCCAGCACGGATTGTCAAGCAAAATCACTTAAGATGCTCACCAGATGACATAATCATCAGGAAAACATGGCCAGGCAGGAGAGGGCAGACTATAATTCTGGCTTTAAACCGGTCTGCATACAGAGCAATCGAGGGAAAAGTGGCCCTAAACATTGGGTGGTCACGCTGTCCTTTGTTTGATGACATCTTCGTTGCTAGGTGCACACGCTGTGCCGACACATGGGCACATTGCCGCTGAATGTGATAGGCCTCAAAGATGCACGAATTGCGGCCAACGAGGTCACCAACAAGCAGAATGTGAGGCGGAGGTATGCTGCAACATGTGTAGGGAAGAGGAAGGGGCAGAGACTGACCACTCAATGATGTCTTGGGAATGTCCCGCCTATCTTGCTAAAGTGAGAGAGGAGAAGAATAGAATTTTGGCAAGACTCAACTAAGCGCATACACGTTCAAGCTAAACAGTAAGTACTGTTTTATTCTTCTTTTTTTACCTTTTTACTTACGTACTAAAAATGGCGAATAAAAAATCAACTTCATCAGAAAAACTAGAAATAATACAAGTTAACTTAGGAAGATCATTCAAAGCAAATCAGAATTTAAGCAATTTTCAACAAGAAAAAAACCACCATATTTCTTTAGTCCAAGAACCATACCATTTAAAATGGAAAAATAATACCATTTCCAATAAAGAACAGAATTATTGCACATAATGATAATCCAAAAGTTGGTATAATATTCCACTCTAATTCAATTAACATTTTTCCCGTACATGTAGAAGAAGAACTGATAGCAGTAACGATGATATTTAAGAATAAAGAACTATTGTTAATTAATTGTTACGCCCCACCTAAAGGGAATATAGAGAACTTATTAGCTAAAATAGACAATGTGATTCAAAAAACACGTATACAAAATACACTAATAGCAGGAGATTTTAATGCTAAAAGTCATATCTGGGGAGGAGATAAATTAGACGATAGAGGGGAATTAGTAATTGAATTTATTATTAAAAATAACCTAACTTTACTAAATGACAGCAACAGTGATCCCCACATTTCCAAAATTCAAGAGGGAAAAGTTGGATTGATCTATCCATTATTTCAAACAATTTAATAAAGGATTTTAAAAGGTGGAAAGTATTAAACGAACCGTCATACAGCGATCACAAACTCATTAAAATAGAAATATTTGAAGACGCTAAACTACAGAAGTTTAAAGTAACTAAAACAGGGAAACAAAAAGCATTAACAGATTTAATAAGCATCAATTGGGAAGAACAATCACGAAGCCTCAATAATGCACAAGATATTGAACAATTAATACAAAAATTATACCAAACACTTGAAAATTTATACAAAAAATATGAAAAACGCATCACAAAGGAAAAGAAGCAGGAGAAAAGCTGGTGGAATTTGGAACTAGAAATACAAAGAAAAAAAGTAAGAGCAATGAAAAGACGGTTCAAAAGAAGTCGAGGAGATATAAGAGAAATTTTTAAAGAACAATATTATGAAGAACATAAATTATATGTAGAGAATATAGCACTGGCGAAAAAGAAGGATTGGGATAACTTTATAACAAAAGTAACAAAGAATCCTTTTAACATAGGATATAAATTAGCTCGGAACCAAATTAAAAAAGCAGTAATTATAAAAAGTATGATAAAAGAGGATCAGACAACAACAAATTCTCTTGCAGAAACAGTTGATTATATTTTAAGTAAATTATATGACATATCAGGAGAAAACGAATCAAATGAGACTAATTTAGCAGAATTGCAAATTAGCAGTGATTCCGAGGATGATGGGGAATTCATGCAGCAAGAAGTAGAAGCAATAATTAAAAATTTAAAGAAAGGCGTCTCCCCAGGACCAGACAACTTAACAACAGAAATCATCCAATTATTACATCAAAAGACGAATACCTTCTTTGTAAATCTCTTTAATAGTTGTTTAAAAATAGGATATTTTCCTAAATATTGGAAGGTATCAAAAATAATACTAATTCCTAAAAAGAAAAACCAGAATAAGCCGTCAGACTATAGACCAATAGCAATAAATTCAATATTCGGGAAAATTCTAGAAAGCCTCCTCAAAGACCGGTTATATTATTTTTTAAACAAGAGAGAACTATTTCTTAAAAATCAATATGGATTCAAACATGGGACTTCGACAACCCAAGCATTAGAGAACATAAAGAAAAAAGTAGATCAAGCGCTTCTAGATAAAGAAGTAGTAATGATAATCTCTATGGATATTAAAAATGCATTTAATACTATTGATAAAAAAGAAATTATCACGTATTTAGAGGAAAATGGTTGCCCCAAAAATCTAATAAAACTAACAAATGCAATAATGACAAATAGACGAATACTTTACAAAAATGATGATCTAGAGAAAATGTACAGCTTAAGGAAAGGATCCCCGCAAGGATCCCCACTAAGTCCACTACTTTGGACTATCATGATGACGGAAGTTCTCAAGAAAAAATACCCGGAAAAAACATATGTACAAGCATTTGCCGACGACATAACAATCATAATTAAAGGAACTTCTAAAAGAAATCTACAGGATAAAGCAAATGAAACATTAAAGATAATTCACAAATGGGGTGAAGAAAAGAAGATTGAATTTAATGCAGCCAAAACGGAATTTATGATTGTCAAAGGAAAATATTCAAAAAGCCCCCCACTCCTTAAATTAGGAGACGAAAGGATAAAAATGGTACAACAAATGAAAATACTGGGAGTGATAATAGATGAAAAACTTTCCTTCCTTCCGCATTTAGATTACATTAAAGAGAAAGTAATGGATTTAACGATTAATTTAAATAAATTCACTGGTCAGAATAGAGGAATTAAGAACAAACAACTTAGAGAAATATATATAAGAGGAACGGAAAGGATAATAACTTATGCAGCCCCAGTTTGGTACAAAAACATAACTACCATAGTCAAAAGATTAAAGTCAATACAAAGGAAACCGTTACTATCAATAACAAAAGCCTACAAAACGGTATCAAATAACGCATTAAATGCTTTAGCTAATGTACCACCGGTACATTTAAGAATAGAGAAGGAAATAAAACTGTACAACATTATTAATAATGGAAAGCAGTTTATTTGGAATGATAAGGTATTTGACTCAGACAATATCATTAAGAAGGTTGGCAAATGGCAAATTCATCCTACTAAAAAAATTAAGATTTAATTTTAATAAAGAAGTAATTAAAGAAACGGAGTACAAAATTTTCACCGACGGCTCATGTAATGAAATTGGAGCTGGATCAGCTTTTGTAGTAATCAAAGCTCAAAAAAATAATAGAAACTAAACAATTTTCATTACCGAATTTTAGTAATAATTTTGAAGCGGAAGCAATAGCAATAACAAAGGCCATAGAATATATTATATTACAGCAAAACAAAAGCACTTACCAACTTTTTACAGATAGTCTGTCGGTGCTTCAAGGATTAAACAACCCAGATAACCTTAATCCTTACATATTTAAAATAAAAGAACTACTACATAAAGCAATATTAAACAATGGAATTATCTTAACTTATGTGAAAGGACATAGCGGAAACATTGGTAATGATATTGCAGACGAATTGGCAAAAAAAGCGATAAGATACGGAGAAGAAATCAATCTCCCCATTTCTAAAAATTTTATTATTAAAGAACTGAGTAAAGAAATATATCAAAATTGGGAGCAATTGTGGGCACAAGACAAAATATCACACCAAAGTTATATTCACAATTGGTTCCAACATATTAATCAAATTCCAAGACATTTCATCGCAAATCATCAGATGTCACAAATTTTGACAGGACATGGCCGGTTTCCTCATTATCTGTTCAGGTTCAAGATAAGACGCCATAGAATATGCCCTTGCAACATAGAGGAAGTAGATGTAGATCACTATTTCAATAACTGCAGACTAACTGAAACACATAGAACAAAATTAAAGAAATACTGTAAAAATCTCATACAAAGAAGATATGAACTCATCGACAATGTACAGGCCGTGGCTGTCCTTGGAGGAGATGGTGGATGCTATAAATAATAAGGTGTAAAAACACTATATATAATTAGGCGGATTGGCAAAAAAAAAAAAGAGAAAAAAAAATGCATCAATAATAAATTCCCGGCGGCGATTTCGTCACAAAAAAAAAAAGGAAGAGAAAGAAAGGAGTCCAAAGCGGAGAGCACCAGGGCTGCACGGGGAGCGTTACAGGGTCCGGCATGTCTCCCTGTCTCTGTGTCATATCATTCTGAGACAAATCCTCAAAAAAAAAAGGAAAAAAAAAAACAACAAAAAAAAGAGACGGAGGTTCAGCCGGCTTGTTTCAGTCATCGGGGCCTGGTTTCGGAAGCTC
>JALIZH010030161.1:0-20618 GCA_030522465.1 Rhipicephalus appendiculatus | reverse complement strand
ATCTGGTCGGAGGTGCATACGACCATATCCAGAAACAACTGCGTGCATAGATGTGTTGGTAGTATCAGGCTCTGTAAATTGCCTAGGGGAATTTTGAAGTGTGGAGCACATTAGGGGGCCGAGCTGTCGTACGCTGTGATCGTATGCTGACGTCGTCGCTTGGCGTAACGTAGGGAAAACTGCATATAGCATAGCCCATCTGAGCGCACACTCACGCCAGAGAGAAGTCTTCTGCCTCTTTTTCCCCGAACGCCTTAATGATGATATTAGGTGCGGAGCACTTTAGGGGCCCGATCTGTCCTATGCTGTCGTCTGCTGTCGTCGCTTGGCGTAACGCAGGTAAAACCACGTAAAAAAAATTGAAAAAGAGGAAACAACCCAGAAATCGAAAAAAAAATGAAAGAAGCCAAAAGAAAATAGGAAGCAATAAATAAATAAATATAAAGAAGGAGAAAGGAACACAGAAAAAAAAACTGAGAAAAAAACAAGAAAGAAAGGGAACAGGTAAAAAGAGAAAACCGAAGAGAAACAAAGAAGGCTACCCGAGCTCCGCACTTCCTTCAGGCTTCACACAACTATAGCGAAGTTGCCCTAATTTTTTAATGTGAATCTATCTATCTATCTATCTATCTATCTATCTATCTATCTATCTATCTATCTATCTATCTATCTATCGGTCGATCTGGTCGTTGAGGTCTGGGTACTCATTGGTCGCTTCCTTAACTTGATATATAACAATGTTGGCACAGGACATAAGCTCGTTTCGAAGATGACTAAAGACCATGACCTGCAGAATATGATATGCATGTGACGTATGGTATAGAACCCTTTCCTCCCATCACGCTTGTCGAATACGGACATACCACAACCTGTTGTATGGGGGTGTGCGTGAAACATGCAGGCGATGTCAAACAAGCAGGCTATGTCAATCCAGGAGCAGCATAAACAGACATTGCAAAATCTTGTAAGATATTTTGCGTGAGTTACACGAGAGAAAAGCATGCGGTCTTGTATCGTTCACATATTAATGCTCAAATCACTACCAGTAAAAATTGGGGGACCCTTCAGCTTCGCCTTTAAGACTTGAACGCGACAGCGATATCCTGTCCCTAGGGCGTACTCCAACCACTTAGTGCATGCTATGTAATTGGTGGCATGCTTTAAACCACGAGCGATTATGCGCGTTAATTGTTGTCGAACTTGCTATGTCCCCCACTACGTGGTCCTAAGGGAATACGCGCAGTAACGTGTGTGCCTTTTGTATTAGGTGGCGGGCTTTAAACCATGATGTCGTTATGATATTCACATATTCTGACGCCTGATGGCAATGTACGCTTGTACCACTCAATATTACTGCGATATTACATGTTGTATTGGGCACGCCTGCATACAGGAAGCGTGTGTTTATAAAGCATGCAAGGTATTTTCACTGCATTTCCAAGCAGAGGAAGTTATGTCATTGTATTTCCAAGCAGACGCTATAGGAAAAGAATGAAGATATTAGTTCTCTGTGTGTATTGAATTACCGCCATGTTTAAGTTGAATAAATACCATGAAAGAAGAAAAAAAAGGCGCGTGGCTGTGTGGTCCAAACAGCTGCTTGCCACCGAGACGGCTTGGGTTCGATCCTCACTCGGGCCCGAAACTTTTTAACGCGAAAGCGTTAAGGAGCTCGCTTCGCAGAAATTCCGGCGTCGGCGTCGGCGTCGTTGGTTGTGAGCGAAAATATCATGATATTGTCCGTGAACAAAATATCGAGAAACATGCAAATAAAATAAATAATAAAAACTTCCGCGTCCAACTGAGAAACGAACCCAGGCCGTCTGCGTGGCAAGCAGGTGTTCTACCTCACAGCCACGCTTCTGCTTGGAATTACATTGAAAATAACGTCCCCTGCTTGGAAATAGAGTGAAAATAACTCGCGCTTTAAAAATCACGCGTCCCGTATGCAGGCGTCACAATACAACATGTAATATCGCAGTAATATTACGTGGTACAAGCGTACATTGCCATCGGGTGACAGAACATGTGAATATCATAACGACATCATGGTTCAAAGCCGGCCACCCATTACAGAAGGCAGACACGTTACTACGTGTATTCCATTAAGATCACGTAGTGGGTGCATAGCAAGTTCGAAAACATTTCCCGCTCATAATTGCTCGTGGTTTAAAGCATGCTACCCATTACATATTATGCACTAAGTGATTCAAGTACGCACTAGATAAAGGATATCGCTATGGCGTTCAACTCTGAAGGCGAAGCTTAAGGGTCCCCCAGTTATTATTATTTTGTTTTGCATCTTTCTCGATTTTGTGGTCACGGACAAGATGATACTTTTTCGCTGACAACTAACGACACCGACACCGACGCCGGAATTTCTGCGAAACGAGCTCTTTAACCCTATCGGGATAAAAGTGCTATCACGACCCCACAACAAGCAACCATGCTGTATAGGTCGTAAAGAAATTTGTCACGTGAACATTTGTGATTCTGTAAGTTCAACAAGTGTTGGTTGAGGTATTTGCCTAATGTCAATAGTTAACAGGCGATCCGCTATGATATCAACGTAATAAAAATTACATTACTACTGAACTCAGTCAGCAAGCTTTGATCAAGCGATACTCATGGCTGAAAGAATACGCCTACGAACGCTGCTTATGATATGCACACGAGAACATAGCATCGCGGCTTTCGCCTCGATATATCCCAAGTTCATACTAAAACGTGTCCGCCGACGTCACTTCAGGTCATAAACTATCATTTAGGCGCCGGTGTAGTCGACGTACCTGTTAGGCCTAAAACTACACAAAGTCTCCAATTCATAGCATAAAGCTTCGCGCAAATGAAAATTTGCGCCCTAGCCCGCTACCCGCTGACTGCCCCACCTGAAGTGGATTCACACATTGCGCGAGATCTGAAGAATATTTTTATTGCGATAGAAGTAATATGGGCACTCTCGGCGGGTTTTCGCCGTCACCGTCATGTTCCGTATAAAAACCAAATCAACAGCATCGCCCTGCATATCTTATGTTCTACGCACTACTAAAAGCGTACGGGGGGTTGTACTATAGAGCTGCTGAAGCAGGGATGAAACGAGCCGGGGATCTCTGTCGCACGAAGACCGCATGCGATGACATTGCCCCGCATGCGACGCGTGGCGTCCATGGCTCCTGTCACGGTGTTCACTACCACTGCCCCACGTTACTAGTCGTGAACCACACCTATGAAATCAGGACGAACCAATTTTAGATGCGAAGCATCTTGTGAGAAGCTTGATCCGGTGGCGTCCGCACTCCACTGCGCATGCGCCAACTCTCCCCCTCTCCTTTCCTACGCTCCCCCCTTTCTCTCATCTAGGCATGCCTCCCCTCGGCGTCCCCACACCCACTGCACATGTGCGTCCCCTCCCCCCTTTCCTCTCCTACGCTCCCCTCCTCTCTCGCCTCGCAACGCCGACGCAGACAGCGTCTCCTAGTGAGCTTCTGGATTGAAAAAACCGACTGCTCGCGCTACACAACCGTTCACTGGCCACCCCGTATATATAGCCACTGGATCTTGACCTGAAAGGTAGTGCCGGTGGGAGATTTCTCCTGTGCGTTGTAAAAATTCGCCGCGTGCGCGTTAACTAAAAGCGGACTGCGGGTCTTTGTGTCCAATCGGAGTCTTCTGTCCCCTCATTGCCCATTAGCAGTGATCGGCACGTTCCAGTAGGAAACACCCGTCCGTCACTGCGTGCTTTGCGCCTCCCTAGGTTTCTTTCCTGCGCAACGACGCGATGAGCGCCAGCGTCAACGCCGCCGCCAGTTTAAGCGTTATCGTCCCGCTGCTTCGCATCTACACATGGTTCCCTTTAGCGGGAGATGGTGCATTTTTTTTGTATACTGTACACACGCACATACCCTCATTTTTTTAAATTCTCACAACACTCTCATTATACCCAACACACAACAACACAACACTCGCGTTATTCAAAATAAGCAGAGAGGCATTATCAATTCACGTCGCAGTTCGCACGGGAGAAGGTAAAGTCAAGGTGTGCACATCACCGTTAGTAGTACCAGCCGTGAAAACCTGGAGCGTCCCAGAAGCCACGCTTCGAAGTCATTGACTTGGGGCTCCATGTTTTACTGGGAGTCTGGTAGGCAGGTGGTGTGCCACGAACGGTTGTCGTCGGTGCACCGCAAGATGACTGACGTTCAGATGCACTGTTGGAGTGTCCGAGGACTTGTGCCAACCACTTTGATTCATAGGCTGAAGGACATCAGGCATCGGCAGGATTCAGGATTGCTTGTCCGCTTGTCCGCATGTCTGCATCTTCCGCCGATTCTTCTTTTTTCTGTAGATTCTTGCGCCCGAGGCGTTCGGGCTGCGCTATAGTTCGGTCGTCACTCGTCTTTTATTGCGATAGCAATTATATGGACACTTTCGGCTGGTTTTTGCCGTCAATGTCGCCGTCGCTGTCATGTCCCGCAAGTGTATATGTTTCTATATATTTAAAAAAGCCGCAAAAAAAATAATTGAGATATATGTTTCCGACGCGCGGCATCGAACGAGAGACCTCTCTTCGCAGCGCGCGGCGTTAACCGCCGAGCCACGAAAGCGCACGTCCTTCAATATTCAAACGGCGAGCCTGTTTTCAGCGTGTTTTCAGCATTACCAGGGAGGTGGCGCAAAGGGCGCGCTCAGCGGGGCTTTGCTCATCGCGACGCGCGCGTTCATGCGCTCGTCTCCCACGCGTACTTTGCCCCGTGGGGATAGATGCCCGTGCGCACGCACGCTTATCTCGCGGTCGGGTAGAAAAGTACGTCTTGGGCTTGCGCCGGAACGATTGCTTTGTAGTTACCGAGTGCATGAAGGTCACTTCGCTCGCTGCAGTCCCCCCGTTTGCGAAAAGAGCACGGAGAAATAAAGATACCACCACCACCACGCTTTTCAAACACAGCGTAGTAACAACTGTGACACTTGTCAGTTCGCGCTCGTCTGTACCTGTAAGTACGTTTCGTGTGTCGTTTTTGTTTGAGCAGTGCGTTAGGTGTCGAGCTGTGAAAGTTGTTAGTTCGCTGTGTCTGTTGTTTTCGAGCGTGATGTGTGCGTGAGCAGCGCGCTGCACGTTTCTATATGCTTGCCATTCTTCGCTTGACACTCCAATTTGTTGGCTATCGCACTTCATTGCTTCGCCTTGCGGCAGAACTGTGACTTTTTTGTTTTTTTTTGCGTGGAACATCTTCCGGTGTCTCGAGAGCGTTCTTGTCACTTCGTCGTTGTTGTCTTTCCTTTACTTCATGCGTACACGCACCACATGACAGCTCCTCAAGCAGAGAGGAAACGCCCTGCCCGTCTGTCGTCGAATTCTGATCATAAGGGTCCCGTGGCAAAGATTGGTGTGAGCGCTATCTCCACGGGCATCAGTGAACGGCTCGGATACGCGCTGCACTCTCACCGTTTAATTAGTGCTGAGAGGAGAGACAGCAAGGAACGCATCGCTCCCTGGAGCGAACATATTCGCTTATAGCCTGTGTTTTGTTGAGTTACGCGAGGTCGCATCCGAAAGAGTTAGCTGCTAGCCTTACGAGCATGGCTTGGTTTTCTAGTTGTTAATGCATCATGAAAGGCTACAGCGCACGTAGACGGGGACGAAGGAATGTCTGGTGTGTTCTTCGATGTGCGCTGTAGCCTTCATGGTGCTAGCCTTACTTCGCATATATATATATATATATATATATATATATATATATATATATATATATATATATATATATATATATATATATAGAGAGAGAGAGAGAACTGCAGCTCCGAGTCTGAGCTCGCGAGCTGCGCTTCCAATTGTTCGGAAGTGTTAGCGAGATTGTACTGACTTAGAAAGGTATCTAAATTCGGTGTCGGTTTGCAATCTCGGGATTTTAACGTTCCAAAATCGCGATATGATTATGAGAGACGCCATAGCGGAGGGAACCGGAAATTTCGACCACCTGGGGTTCTTGAATGCGCACCTAAATCTAGGTACATAGCCCTCAAACATTTCCGCTTCCAACGAAAATGTAGCCGCCGCGGCCGCGATTTGATCCCATGACCTGCAGTTCCGCAGTGGAGCACCGTAACCACTAGACCACTGTGGCGGGGCGCTGGGGGTCGGTTTAGGGATCCCCACGATATGCGATACAGCGATGGCAAGCCGCCACACCATGGACTGGCGTGCCCATACAGCGTTCCAATTTACTGATACCGTATTCGATGCTTCGGCCTTGCATTAAAGCTGCAATTTTTTTATTGATACCCCAGATTGGCCAATTAATTCCGAGATTTATTGACTTCACCGGTACCCCTTACACACAATCTGCAAAAGGGCGTTCCTCTTCACTAGACCTCAGAGTGTGATAGGTAGTTTCACCATCTAATTTTCCTGATAAAGTGCATGCCTGTTCTTCACTTCACGAATCCCTCATTAGCAGTGGTTCACACTTATGTTAGGCGTATCGGCATTCGTTCAGTGTATCTGCAATAATGAAGTACGCTAGGATTTCCATGAGTCGCTCCGAGTGGAATTATACAGCCACCAAAAAAGAGATTGTCGGGTAATTGCCGTCGCAGTGCAATGGTGTTGACTGCACCTCTGCGGGTGGCTCCTTACCGCGGTCGCCGACTCTCCACCAAGCAGAAAAGGTGCGACGCCTATCTCGGCTACGCACCGTTACTTTACAGGACAAGGAAAGGGTCCATCATGACGGCCATCGCCCAGATGTTTGCGTCGATCCTTGGGGCCTTGTGTGGCTCTGGACGCCTCTGCGGACACTGGCTTGTGCCATAAAAGTTTTGCTATGTCTGGCCCTATGTTATTCTGTAACGCCCGAAAAAAGTTAACACAGCGCCGTTCGCAAGCAGTGGACGATACTCGGTCAGAACCCAAGCTACGCGCGTCGCATGCCTGACACTTTATAATCCTGGAACAGCTAGCTATCTTGGCGGTGGCCTGAAAGAAATTTCCAGATAGGAGTCAAGTGCTTGTCCTCAAGCACCCCCCCCCTCCCTCATTGGGAGCTTTTATACTCCAGACTTCCGGAGTAAATCTTTTCGCTGTTCCTTCACCTGCGGCTATCCGCAGTTTTCTCGTGGAACCTCCGGATTATTTTACGATTTTTCTTATTCCGTACAAATGGAATTGCAGTGAGGTGCATAGGGCATTTTTTTATTCTTTGCCCTGCTGTTAGTTCTTTACTTCATGCTGACCGTGTCAGGCGTTAGTAAGATGAAGGAATTCTCATCCAAACACTGCCGAGTCTTTAAAGACGACGGTCTTTCTTGGGATACTTGAACGCAGAAATTTTGGTCTGTCTGTTTGTCTGTCTGTCACACGAGTCAGCCACCCGGCCAAAGTTTAAGCATTTGCTCAACGCCCAGCCACCTTAAACTAGTGGCTGCGTACATACTTGTGAACATTGTCGATCAAAAAGCAAATATTACGCATATCTGAGGCGCCACATCAATACGTAAGTATTAGGTGGTGTGTTCCTTTACTAGAAAATACACAGATACGTAATTCTAAAGAGCCTAGTTATTCTTAGGCTGTGCTCAAAATGCGGGCTGCCTCGCAAAAGCCAAGAGCCGCGGTCTGTCTCCGAGGTCGCGTGAAGTGCCGCGTGTTCCATCCGACGCACGATAGCTGGCGCAATCTGCCCCCGCCGCTGCAAACAAAGGAAGCTCTTTTTCGCGGGTGCTCTACGCGAATTATCGGCTTTTGACGCCTTTGACTCAAACACATAAGGCCACTTGCTACGCATTTGCCAATATCAGTGCATTTTGGAGCCTACTCTTCGCAATCAACTTAAAGGGACACTAAAGATCAAAACGATTTTTGTCGTACTAGTAAATTGCTTTTTCACGCTACCAAAAACACCGCGATTGCGGCAAGAAGATGCTTGGTGATGCCGGGACGGAAATGGTACGAGAACAACATCACAGGTGGCCGTGGATGAGACCAGGACTCATGTAGTACGGCCGGCAGAAGACTATCGTCTTTTGATGACATTTGCAGCGAAGCACGCGGATACGCGGCCAATTTTTTCCCATAGAGCTCTAGCAGAGGAAATTCAAGTGAACAACTGAGTTTTCACAGTTTGATACTTTCTCAATAATCTGCACTTTTTTGTTCATCACCCAGCATTTCGAAAAGGAAGACAATACGAAACGAAGATGCAAGAGGCCACCGAAAAACAATGCAGAAAAAGACAGATCACGTGAAATGCACATCACTTAGGGTTTAAATGGGACACTAAAGCGATTCAATGAGTTTCACCATCATGAGTTCATTATTAGCCGAGAAAATCAAGGTAGATGTTCTATTTTTAAATTTGGCGCCGATATCTGCGCGCGTGACGTCAGAAATTCCAAATGTATTTTTCGTATTTTCGCGAATTGGCTTGATGAAATTTTCTGAAACTTCGTATGCTAGGTGTATAGCACGCACAGTTGACAATGCACCTCATGTTTATCGATTAAAAGCTACCTAGGGCTCAGTAGATGCCTTCAAAATCTATGACTTCACGGTGTTTGGTGCGCGAATCACAAGTTGGCGTCTCCACCCGAATTTTCTTTTCGCGCGTTTTCTCGCTTACCAAGCGTCGTGTCGCGGTAAGAGTGGCGTTTTCGGGATTGTGAAATTGTACTTAACTAGTACGCGAAAAATTGTTTTTACCTTTTAGTGTCACTGTGCAGGGCGTTGAAATGAAGCACCCACTGCTGCAAAATGAAGCACAACGAACGAAAAAAGCGTAGTCGTCGGGAACAACTGTTCACTATCCATGAAGAGCTATCAATCATATTCATTGACGACGCAAGAGTTCAGCTGATTGCTCACTGTATAACTTAGCAAAAAAAAGTAAAACATGACATCTGCAAATCATGCTGAAGGCCCGAAAATTGAGGACACTGAAGCCACGGTTACTTATTGAATCTCATACAGGGTGCCAGTCTGTGAGAACACCCAGGTTCTTATAGCACAGTCAATACCGAAAATCAACAATAAAGTTTGACAGAGCAGTGCTAATTTCAACGGACCATACAAAGAAGACAGGATGAGCGCTGAATATCAACTAGCAGATCTCATGTGCTTTGATGTCAGCTAGCCGCTCAATGATAAAAAAATTCCCCATCTCCCGCTAAAGGGAATCATGTTTGTATGCGAAGCAGCGGGAAGATAATTAGCTTGAGCGGGAGGAATGTCGCCGCTCTCATTTCACGGTAGCGGTCCGGGCGCTCATCGCGGCGCTGCACAGGAGAGAGAATGAGGCGCGCGCGCTCCGTCATTTTCATACCGCGGAACTACCGTGGCGCCCCCAGCGGAGTATGCAGCTGTCGCACCACCTGTCGTGCGCGCCGCTCCGTAGAGGATTCCTAGAGGAGAGGACGGGGGGGGGACCGCAGGAAAGGAGAGAGAGAGGGGGAGGGGAGGGGTCATGCATGCGCTGTGGGGGGTGTGGGACGCGGGAGCCGCTCCGTAGAGTAGAGGATTCCTAGAGGAGAGAGGGGGAGAGGACGCGCATGCGCTGTGGGGATGTGGAACGCCGGAGCCGCTCCGTAGAGTAGAGGATTCCTAGAGGAGAGAGGAGGAGAGGACGCCCATGTGCTGTGGGGATGTGGGACGCTCCGTAGAGTAGATGATTCCCTAGAGTAGAGAAAGGGGGTGAGCGTAGGAGAGGATAGGGCAGGGGACGCGCATGCGCTGTGGGGGGGTGTGGGACGCGGGGGCCGCTTCGTAGAGTATAGGATTCCTAGAGGAGAGAAAGAGGGTGAGCGTAGGAGAGAGAGGGGGGAGGGGACGCGCATGCGCTGTGGTGGTGTGGGACGCGGCAAGGAGGGACGGACTAAGCCCCCTACAAACACATGCAAGCAATATCAAGGAATGGGGTCAACCTGGGCGACAGACACCACCTGCCTAGCCATTGCTAAGCAGCCTCTCTGTGCTCTCGGCCATGACTGTGATGACTGTGGTAGTGCAGTAGCACAGCACTAGCAGTGGTAGTGGTTAACGGCCTTCATATTACTACAGTGTTCTGGTTCGTATATTGGGTGCTTCCTACTTCATGAAAGTGACCGGACGCGGGACGAGGGACGGGGGGACGCGGGAAGGACGGACACAGCCCCGAGCAAGAGATGCTTTTCATCTAAAACACACCTCCGCGCCGCGAACAAACTCTAAAGCGCGCGAAACATTTCCATATATTTCTAAATCGATACCTGTACTTCTGCTGAGCCATTCAAAATATTTATTTCGCTTACATGAGTGAATTTCTGGTATGCGATCAGGTATACAATGTAAATGTCTCATGTCATGGTCTACAAGTTCAGCCGCACTGCTGGCCTACCGCAACGTCCAGACCGAGTGTGCACAACCGACGCAGGCGGTCTTGAGAGAGTAGCCGGGGCAACCTGTGGCAATGTCACTAGTAGAGTAGTAACTGCCCTGGGAGTTGAATTGCTGCACACAGACTTTGTGGGCGAGTTGTAGTCTGTGGCGGACATTGCGATCCTTGTGGCAATGGACTGGAGCTGCCGAGGTCGAGACCACCTGATGACGGATGCTGCTGCGGTACCTGATGGCTCCGGCTGCGCACGACAGCCCCTGCAACTGTGTGGACTACGTATGGGCGTGGACGCTGTGCTGGGCTATGAACCACGCCAGCGCAATTTGCTTTGCGAATCCAGATTCTCTCTCCCTCCTCCAGTGGACGCAAATCCTGCGCAGTATGCCTATGGTCCAATTATTGACGCTGGCGATATCGTTGGGCAGTGTCGTGCCTGTGGAAGTCGGCAGCGTGAGGAGATCCTGGAAGCAAGTGGCTGTTGGGACCGGAATGCGAGTCCTGAGTCGGCGCCCCATGATCAGCGGATAGGGGCTGTACCCGGTCAAGCCAGGTGCGTGAGGATGGGACAAGATAGTCATGGGCGAGTCCGGAGACTTCTTGAAGAGTTTCTTCACAGTGCAGACCATTCGCTCAACTTCCCCATTGGACTGCCGGTACCAGGTACTGCTGTTGATGTGGGAGAAGCCATAACTCTGGGTGAAGACGCGGAACTCTGCCAACGAAAATTTAGGTTCATTGTCGCTGACGAGGGTCTGTGGGCTCCCATCTCATGCTAAGACATTTTTGATGATAAAGATCATCACTGTGAACCATGTCGTGCAGAGGGACAGCCCTTCTGGGTACATCGAGTAGGAGTAGGTAGTCTGCTACTTCGTGGTGAAAAACGTCCATCCCAACTTGATCGCCCAGGCGGCAGCCAGCGCCTCTTTTTTGATGTGGCTGTAGTTTCATTCTGTTCCAGTCAGCGCACTAGAGGCATATGAAACTGGTCGGCGATCCCCTTATGGTTGGTCCTGAAGAAGCCCTGCACCCAGCCCAAAGGAACTAGCATCTGCGGAGACTGTCGTCATGAAAGCAGGGTCGTACCTTGCGAGGCAGATGTCCGAGGACAGCATGGTCTTGAAATTTTCAAATGCTCAGGCTTGCGCTGGTCTCCACGTCCAGGCTAAAGTCTTGTTCAGGAGACTTTGGATGCATTTTGGTTCAGGAGAGACCCGGGAGGAAGCGACCCACATGGCTGAGTGTACTGAGAAAACGCTGGACACCAAGGCGCCCGCCGGGGGGTGCAGGAAAGCGAAAGACGCCGAGACTGACCACGTGCGGGAGAAACAGTTGAGTTTTTACAGCAGATATGTTATGCTGGAGGTTTCCATGTGTCGTAGAAATAAAAGTATCATCATCATTAACCAGCACGCACTCTCTTCTTCACCGCCATCCTCTTCGGCTTCTCTCCCAGAACACGGGCGCTGATTTGTCCGGCGTGGGATGCAACAACTCTGATGGGGCGAGAGAACAAATACAGAGAGAGCGAAAGGAAGGGATATAGAGAAAGAGATAAATTCTTGGCAACAAAATGTTTTCGGCGAGGTGAGATTCCACACCGCCTATCCACGATCTGAAGGCAAGCGTCGTAACCCTCAGCTATCTAGTTTTTTTCTTTCATGGTATTTAATCAACATAGGCATGGCACTTTGAAGCAATTAAATACGGACAGAGAGCCTAATATGTTCATTTTGCTCGTATCGCGACCCAACGACGAACACATAGTACTGAAGAATTCGCATTCATCTCTAGAGCGAATGCATCAAAGAACTGCCATTTCCCATTATACACTAGAACGGTAGCAAGGATAAACAGCTCACCAATGCAACATACCATTCTGGCTGACCTTCGATTAGCTCGTATACATCTCTTAGCTGAGTGACCATATACTAATGAAGTAGGATGTTGAAGAAATTGTTGACTATGCGTTTTTCTGGAGCATGCGCGCACACTAGAAGTGCATAGCATATCATTTTATAGTATAGTATATCAAGGGGGGTGGGAAGGAGAAGTGAGGGTGAGGGAAAGAAGGAGGGAAAACGAGTATAGAAAGAAAAAGAAAGAAAAAATATAGAAGGCGAGCGAACGTACACAGAGAGAAATATAAAGAAAGAGAAAATGTAGAGAACGAAAGGCAAGAAATAAAGCAAAATATAGAAAGACAGAGGACGAAATATACAGACATATGTTCGCTGACTATGAACCGGGGACTTTACCTAAGGCGCAAATGTGTATCCTGAATATTATTTTCTGCTCACACTGAAATATTGAATGAGCACTCATTAAACGCCTAAGTATTGTCCCTTTTGCTGCGACTTTCTGTGCAAGTAATTCAGTTATATTGGCGCATTGGTGGAGATTTCTATTTGAATATGTGAAGTGCAGTATCCCGACTGCGCCTTTGAAGACCGACGTTCAAAAGTGCCACATGTGTTGGACTTGAAATAGATGAGCCCGAAAGTTGCAGTTAGCCTACATGTATGTAGTAAGGCCGATGGTCTCGAAAAAATTTGTCTAGGAGCTTTTATTTAGATTTCTTTACCTGCGTATTACCTCCTGCCCGCAATGTTAAATTCGTTTGATATATGTAGCGCAATTGAAGCTTTAAATTTCTCACTTTATTTCGCCTCAGGATTATCAGACACTATATATTTATTAAAAACTCCAATGTAACGTTAATGTAACAACACGTTCCAATTTTGGAAATGTAACTGTAACGAGTTCCTTTTGCATTTGAGGAACTTGTAACAGGAACTCGTTCCGAAATTGGGAAGGAACGAGGAACGGGCTTTCGTTCCTGTTTTAGAGGAACGTGTAAAACACTGATGTGAACATACGTGGTCGCTAGCTACGCAAACGGACGATACAGCTGTTACGCGATACGACACTTATGACAGATGCGACTATTGTCTGAACGCGGCTTAACAACACCGGCCAACCCTCCCAGCAGGCGAGATATCTGACCCTGAAAGTGTTCCCGGGGCCAACGTTAGGCCGAATAGGAGGCGGCAAAAGCGCCATCTGGCAAACGGAGGGATGAAGGCCGCATACTTCTGGAGTCACGGGCCAAGCGCACTTGGTGGAAGCCTGCAGTTGCGTCCAACTTCGATTTTAACAGCTTTGATGTAGCGCGGAAATACACATGGACACGAGAAGGCACAAAACGACACCACAAAGTGCTACTACTAACAACAAGTTTATTTTCAAAAAAAAAATCACAGCATATCCGCGGAGGGAATGATGATGAGTGGGCGAAGCTCGGAGGTACATCATCAAAGACGTGATGGTGGTTGGTTGCATGTGGTCAAACGATATGCATGTGAGACCATATCGCGATGTCATGTGTTGTATGACATCGCGATCGTCATTGTCATCAGCGTCATCGTTATGACGCATAGTGGGTACATTCCATGTGGTGTGCCGTGATGGCAGCGTCATCGTCATCACACAGGGAGATACTGCTGGTTACGCAGGTGGCTACTACGTACTACAAACTACAAGGGACGCACGACCCACGGGATAAGGAGCTTCGCCCCTAAAATCAGACCGCTTCTATGCTACCATCGCCAGGCAAACAGTTGAGCTACTCAACCTAAGCGAAGTCACGACAACAATGATATCGTGTAAATCAGCGCTTGCGCAAAGACCCCAACTTCTTAGGTGACAATGCTATCGATGGCCTGCTAACACACAACTCAGCAAGTTCATCGATATGTTCGGCTTCACCAATCAGACTTGTGATTTCTTCTTTATGACTACCTAAAATGATTGTCTTGTGAAACAAAGGACGGCAACCACACGCATGAAACTGGAGTGCAAGAAACTCTTCAGGTGCCAATCTATTCAAGTGTAAATTAGTTCTATCTCAATCTGTCATTCACGGACCTGCTGGTTTGGCCGATATATTGTTTTCGAATAAAACCGTTTTGTGTCAGCGAACGTCAAACAGCAACAGATGGTCAAAATTTCCGGAGCTCTCAGGTACGGCGTGCCTCATGATCTTAGCGTCGTTTTGGCGCGCACAGGCCCAGAATTTACTCTGCATTTCTTGACTTTTTAGGGTATGCCCGACTCGTGGAAGATAAGACGGAGGCTGAACCAAACACCTGTTCGTCGATACTACAGCTGTACGCACCCGAGCGACGGGTGTACACTCAGTGCCCCAAAAGATAACTAAATGAAAAGCTTGCTCTGCAGACGCCTCCAAAGTAACACATACACTCATAGAATGTTAATACGTCGCCTCTACCGAACGGCACACAGGCACGCATGACTACTCTCCAGCGTACCGGTCACCCTGACAAACTTGCTTTTGGAATGTCAGTGTCATTGATGCCGCAATATGGAACCAGAGACGGATTGAATGAAGCACAACAAACGAAGGACGACCACCTAACCGAAACGTGGATGGCCAAGCTCACCCAAGAGGGCCCAGAAGACCAGTAAGAACTCGAAGGTAGGATAAGGAGGGCAGTCGAAGTGAGGGGGTTCCTGGACAAAGCAGCCGTTCCTCCTCACGGCGATAGCGGCCATCGCTGGAAACACTGTTAAAAAAAAGGGAGTTTATTTGTCTCTCTCTCGGTCTCTATTGGGGTCGAGTCAAGTCCTACAAGGTTGATCGATATTTCTGCATGAACGCAATAGACGTTCGCAAACTAGGCAGGTCGAATATGAAGGGCAGCTCATAGTGCGACGAATCGTTGGAACTCACGTTGCAGCACGGACGTTAATTTTGTAAAAACGAAGGGCATGCAACGTTGGTTGGCGTACTCCTTCGAGGATCCGCAACGCTCATCTACACCTTGCTGAATCAAAGGAGTGCACAGTGAATGTTAACGCAATAGCGTTAACAGATATTTTTTTTTGTCAGCGTCGTTAGTTGCAGGGCTGGGCAAAGATACTTTGAAATTGTATCGCGATACGATACAAGATACTCGGGCAAGAAATATCGGAGATACAGATACAAGATACTTCCTGAACGAATGTATCCGATACGATGCTTTCTAATTGTATCTTAAGATACTTCGATACATTTGTAAATTTGCTATTATAGATCTATATAATGACGCTGCAAATACCTGTGTACGCAAGTGTTTGCTTGAAAATGTCTTAATTGCGACGAACTTGGTTTATTTCAACGAAATATCTGTTTGAATCCCGAAAGTTATGTTTTTCTTGCTTAATGTATATTAGTTTCATTCCGAAACAAGTTTTTGACTTTTCTTTACGTGACACTTTTGTAATTGCAAGAACTTCAATCGAGAAGCCTCCGCAAGATGACACAAATACCGTTGCGAAGTCTTACCTTGTCCGTAATCGTATTACCGTTTTCGTAGTACCGCATCACCCTACAGTTGTAGAGCAGCAACAACGCTGGTAGCGATATTTTTTGTTAAGGATCATTTGAAGAGGATAATTACCGGGTCAGCTCACAGTTGAGGACATAAAACTGAAGCGATTTTTCATATCCTGCTTATCAACTTGCGTGAAGTATAAAAGTGTTCGTTAGCAACATATTCACAACGTGCAATCTTTTAGCATTTCCTCTCCGAGAGAAGTTGTGCCGCTCAGAAGCTTCCCAGCACGTGGCAAAAACGTCGCAGGATATCGTTGCTATTCACACCGTTGCAACTTCTAACCCTGCTTTGTAACACACACACACAAAAAATTACAGTGACCTAAAAAAGAAAGCGAATATACGTAAGTCAAATAGCAAGGCGGTTCCACATTAAAAGAATTACACTGAATAAGCATACAGCAAGAGAGCACTTGCGCTAACAATCAAGCTATCAGTAAAAAAAAAAAAACCTTCTTGCATAATTCAGCACGAAGAACAAAGATACAGTACGTTAAAAGATCATATGTTACGTAAACGCTTATTCTATTGCATACAGCATTGACACCGATGGTGCCACGGTAGTTAGATTCTAATTTGAATATAAGTCAATTTCATAGTGTGCCACTCAAGCTTACATCGACGAGATCTGTCAAATCTCTGCGTGCTGCAGACACAAGCAACCCCATTATTGCATTTTTGAGACTTTGCAACGAAGCACCACGCAAGACAAACTTCGATAACGACACTATACACGCATCCGAATTTCAGCAAAAGACATCGCATACATTTAGTGCAGCTGGTACCGTGGCTACAAACAAGGTTCATGGCACCGACACAGCTAAAATGAAAGAAAACATCGAGAAAAAAAAGGTCGCCTGCACATAGACGTTACTTCACGCGCTTGTTTTTTGTCGAGATGTCTCGAGCGCCATTACGTGACTCTGCTCCCACCGATAGAGACGCGTATAGACCTTATTTCATATGCTCACTGCAGCACTCTGGCGGAAAGACAAAGGAATATCACTGTCGTTAAATTTATTTAGGTGGCTTAGTGGCGGCAGTATCGGTTGAGAAGCAGAGTTCAGCCTGACGTTTGTTGTTTCGCAGGGTGGCGTTTCAATAGCAGTATCTTGTATCTTAAGATACACGATACAATATTGATTATATCGGAAATACAGATACAGATACTCGTTTTGCGAGACGTATCGCGATACAGATACAAGATACCCAAATATCTAAGATAGTATCTAAGATACATGTATCTTCGATACTGCCCAGCCCTGGTTAGTTGTGAGAGATCAGCGTTGTCCGTGATCGAAAATTCGAGATAGATGCAAGTAAGAAAATAATAAAAAACTTCAGTTAGAATGCGAATTAAATGCAGGCCGTCTGCGTGGCAAGCACGTGCGCTACCGCAGAGTTATGCTATGGCTGGGATCAGGGCTGGGTAGTATCGAAGATACATGTATCTTAGATACTATCTTAGATGCTCTTTGGGTATCGTGTATCTGTATCTCGATACGTCTCGCAAAACGAGTATCTGTATCTGTATTTCCGATACCTTCAATAATGTATCGCGTATCTTAAGATACAAGATACTGCTATAGAAACGCCACCCTGCCAAACAACAAACGTCAGCTGAACTCAGCTTTTCAAGCTGATACTGCTGCCACTAAGCCACCTCGATAAAGTTAACGACAATGATATTCCTTTGTCTTTTTGCCAGTGTGCTCCAGTGAGCATAGGAAATAAGGTCTATACTCGTCTCTACTGGTGGAGCAGAGTCACAGAATGGCGCTCCAGCCATCTCGATAAAAACAAGCGCGCGAACGTCTACGTGCAGCCGACCTTTTGTTTCTTCCATATTTTCGTTCTTTTTAGCTGTGTCGGTGCCATGAACCTTGTTTGTAGCTACGGTACTGTGCTGCGTACTACAGTGCGTGTGGTGTCTTTCGCTCAAATTCGGAGGTGGCTATAGTGTCGTTATCGACGTTTGTATTGCGTGGTGCTTTGTTGCAAAGTCTCAAAAGGGCAGGAATGTGGTTGCATTGCGTCTCGCTGCTTTCACGCAGAGATTTCACAGATCTCGTCGATGTAAGCTTGACTTGCACACTATGAGATTGACTTATATGCCAATTAGATTCTAACAACCGTCGCTCCACCGGTGTCGATGCTGTATGCAATAGAACAAACATTTACACAGATGATATTTTGGTGTACTGTATCTTTGTTCTTTGTGCTAAATTATCCAAGAAGTTTTTTTAATGATCACTTGATCGTTACCACAAATGCTTTCTTTTCTGTCCTCCGTTTGCATCCCACACATTACCTAGGCCTATGTGTAGTTTTTTTACATTCGTTAGCTGTAATAAATCTTTTGTAACCTCCTCCTCTATTGCTTGTCTTATTTATTCTTATTTTTAATTGTCACCGTCATTGCTACTATTTACATATGTACATTCCGTGTGAGTTTACTGTTCGGGCGATGTTAAGGGCAAATGTAAAATAATCTGAGCGTGCCTAGTGCTTACAAGAACAAAAATTCTGCTTACGATTTAATAAAACAGTGAAATTGAGTTTACATTATAGCAATGGAAATAATAACAAAAAATCTTACAGACCTTAGGAAGGGGATTTGAGCAACATGATACCAAGTACTACGGTTTTCTCATCAGCGTCCCCACAAGCGCTTTAGTGCTATTTTACGTGGGCACTGAGTTTTCTATTGTCTGACTTTAACACCTAAGTTGACGATACATCATGCTCTATTTCCATAACTTTAGGGGCGCCGGCCTGTATCATGTTTATAAAGGGTGTCACGTAACTGGAAGCAAATATTTACAAAGAGGAGCTTAACCTCAACTGAATAAAACCGAAAGATGGGGTTTAGCGCCATGTGGCTCTTACTAGGGTATTTTTATATTGCGCTTAAATTCCGAACTAGGATGAGAGATGTAACATTTCTGACATTCATTTTGGGGCCAAGTGTGTTTCTTTAATCTTTAGAGGGCATTCTATAACGACAGGTCTGATTTCTTGTGGAAAGGTAGACGCTGCTTAATGATTTCCCCACCGTTTAAAGAAAGCCGGAGAAATATGACCACGTTACTGCGCTCGTACGCTATTGTGCTGCAGTGCTCTCAGACGTGCTTCGAGCAAAACAACCGGCAAGCGGACCGCGGCGAAATGTGTGACCGCGGCATCGGCTCCACAGCGCGTCCAACATTTCTGACCGCCACACATGGCAAAGCAACACCATCGTCCCTGACAAGCCATAGCTCGGCACGCTCACTCATGAGTGCACTCAACTCACACTCACTCACACTCATTTGAACGTGGTGAGTTGAGTATGAGTGAGTACTCATGAGTGTGAGTGGACGTGAGTGTGAACGTGAGTGAGTACTCATGAGTGTGAGTGGAGGTGAGTGTGAACGTGAGTGAGTACTCATGAGTGTGAGTGGACGTGAGTGTGAACGTGAGTGAGTGCGAAGGCTGAAAAAAATTGTGGTGAGTCAGTTTGAGTGAGTACTCCCTTAAACTGCGGACCTATGGAGCTTGGCACACTCACTCATGAGTGCATTCCACTCAACTCACACTCACTCACACTCATTTGAACGTGGTGAGTTGAGTATGTGAGTACTCATGAGTGTGAGTGGACATGAGTGTGAACGTGAGTGAGTACCCATGAGTGTGAGTGGAGGTGAGTGTGAACGTGAGTGAGTACTCATGAGTGTGAGTGGACGTGAGTGTGAACGTGAGTGAGTGCGAAGGCTGAAAAAATTGTGGTGAGTCAGTTTGAGGTGAGTACTCCCTTAAACTGCGGACCTATGGAGCTTGGCACACTCACTCATGAGTGCACTCAACTCACACTCACTCACACTCATTTGAACGTGGTGAGTTGAGTATGAGTGAGTACTCATGAGTGTGAGTGGACGTGAGTGTGAACGTGAGTGAGTACTCATGAGTGTGAGTGGAGGTGAGTGTGAACGTGAGTGAGTACTCATGAGTGTGAGTGGACGTGAGTGTGAACGTGAGTGAGTGCGAAGGCTGAAAAAATTGTGGTGAGTGAGTTTGAGTGAGTACTCCCTTAAAGTGCCGACCTATGCCAGTGACAAGCGACAGGCTGACAGTCCGCGCGCCGGTTGTTTCGCTTGATGCGCGTTTAAGAGCTTTAAGAGCGCTGTAGTACGATAGCGCATGAGCCCAGTCACGTGGTTTTATTTGATATTTCGCGTGCTTTCTTTAAAGCCAAAAAATATTCACTATGCAGCATGTACGCCGCCAAAAAACAATTCCTTCGGTCGTTTTTAAATGCGTTCTGCGATGTGACGAAGCGCACTCTGCCCTAAAATGAATAATAAAAATGTTGCATAATTGACCATAGTTAATCAACCAACTAAGAGCAATATAAAAACACCATAACGAGCGCCACATGACGGTAAACCATATGCCATTGGTTTTATTCAGTCACGCTTAAACGTTTTTCTTTGTTTTTTTTTATATTTGGTTCTATTGCGTGAAATTCTGTATACTTATTCACCTAGTCATTTCTTATTGCGGAACTGCCTTGCTATTTCACTTAGGTGTATTCTCTTTCCTTTTTAGGTCCCTGTAAAGTCCTTTTTTTGTGTTACAAAAAGCAGGCAAGGATGCTAGAAGTTGCATAATGGGAACAGAAATGATATCCTGCGACGGTTTTTGCCACGTACGATACATAGCTTCTGGGCGGCAGAAGTTCTCTCGGAGAGGAAATGGTAAAAGATTGTACATTAGTGAATATGTTGCTAACGAACGCTTTGCGCAAGTTGATAGGTAGAATATGAAAAATCACTGCAGTTCTATGCCCTCAGTGAACTGTGAGCGCTGACTTGGTA
>JALIZH010030159.1:0-13557 GCA_030522465.1 Rhipicephalus appendiculatus | reverse complement strand
GTGAAGTCGTGCTGTGCTATCAGCATTAGAAACTGACGTCAGAATAGATCGGCTGACGCGACAGGAACTCTTGAAAGCAGTGGGTGGTCTTGAGACTTGTTTATTCTGTTCCGTGCAAATAAGAAGAAAATTGGCGGTAAATGCGCCAAAGCAGAATTTCAACGTAGCCAAAAAGCTGCCATGGCGTCAATCTGAAACTTTCGTAGCCATACGGGGTCCTAAAGTAACCAATTCGGCGCAAAGTAGCCGCCAACGGCAACTCTGTTCGCCACCAGTTTACAAATACCTTGAAGCCAAATAATTATTAAGGCAAGGAAAGCCTTTAATATCTCATGCTCACGTCCGTCCGTCCGGCATCCGTCCGCGTCTAACCATCCTTCCTTCCGTCCGTCCGCCCGTGTCCATCCGTCTGTCCGTGCCGTCCGTCCGTCCGAGCCCTGTCACGGAGCCAGGTGGCCGCCAGTGCGCTAATTTTGTTTCCCCCGAGGGATCGCGCACGATAGGATGAAGAGGGAGGAGTGCGAGGAGAAAACCGGTCTCTCGGACGGCTGTTTCGCTGCACGGTTGCACCCGGTTAACTCACGCCGCGACCACGGTATGTCGCTACCGCAGAAAACATATGGCCGCCGTCCTTGCGGCGTGAGGTGTGTGAGCATGGAGGTGTGTGTGCGAGGGACGGGCTAGTACACTGTAGGACGGGCGGACGGATGCGTGCAGAGGCCGGCGTAGCACGTTTGTGTTTGCCAGTACGCGTACAACTGTTGTGGCTAGCAACCAATGGCTGTTGCGCGGTCGTGGACATCACTTTTGATACATGTAGTATAGAGTTCGAGCTGAAAAACGGTGAGGAAAAATGGCTTCTAAACCAACTCTGGCGTTTTGGTTAGCGAGCACGGACGAAAAGATTGTGCGGGATCGTCTGCATAACTTCTGAACTGTTACTGCGCCAGCACGGAAAGACTTTTAGGGGCGAAGCTCCTTAAGCCGTGGGTCGTGCGTCCTCGATGTATGTAGTTGTAGGTAGCCACCTCTCGTTTAGTTCTTGGAATGTCCGCTAGATGGCGGTACTTGTATATGATGAATATATTTAGGGGCGAAGCTCCTGATGGCATCACCTTGGCGGTCCTCGGTTGTCCATGCATTCTGAGTAGCCAGTAGGCACTGGATTTCGACCTCCAAGGTAGTGCCTGTGTCAGATGTCTCCTGTCCATGATTAAACAATAAAAAAAATTCACAACGTACATGTAAAATTAAAGTGAGCTGCGAGTCGCCATGACTCTCATCGACCCTTTAGTATAAATGCGCCCGATCTCACGTCGTTGATGATGTACTGCGCAGAATTCGCGGAAGATTACCGGTTTACCGACGCACCTCCGAAGCTTCGCCCACTCATCATCATTCACCTCCGTGGATATGGTGTCGTCATCTCCAGTTTTCGTCTCGTTTCCGAGAGGGCGCTGTCCTATAGTAGAGTGTACTAGAATATTTTGAGTGGCGCGACCGGCCGTCGTGGAGAGGGCCGCCGCGCGCGGAAAGTTGGCGGTGGCGCTGTAGTCAACCGCACTTGAACTTCGCCTCTCGCGCTTGCTTGGAGCCTGTCGCGCAGAGCGTTGTCGACACGCACAGAAATATGGCTCATGCTCGTGTAGTGTTCTGCTCCTTGCTTCCGTTCGAAAACATACACCGTAAATTTCTAAATGAATGCATAGGGGTGAGTAAAATGCACTTTTATTCCCCCCGCCGACATTTGTACGCGCGATCATGTAGCTAGAGGCTCCTGTGCGCGACGTCACGTCAATCTTTACATAAAAAACGTGTTACGTGCAGTTATAATTGCCTTTCTCTGCAACGCGTGCCGTGACCGCTTGCGTACGTAGCTTTCGTTCGCGTCGTCAGCGCAGCTCAGTTGCTGAAGTGATTTATAGTAATGCCAAAGCGGTATTTCCAAGTGCACTTCCCATTCAAGCATCCGGTAATGAATAATCCTTTCACACGCGCTGCAAACACTGCAGGTAAACTTTGTGCACTGCTACCCAGTCTCAAAGCTGTAATGCGCCACAGATGCAAATGCGCAGGGAAACAGAGCGACATATTTTATTTACAAATATGTTTTTGGGAGATAAAAGAAGTCTGTACAGAAGAATGCTCCCAGCGTTTGCTGCAACAGATTTTTCATACAGGCAACGACGGAGTTATTGCTTTCACCTTGACACAAGCGTCTTAATTGGTCTGCTGTTCGAAGCTTGGAGTTTGTGCACATTGCTCTATGTAGTTTTTAGCATTCGTCGCTTGAGGAGTGAATTTCTTGTTTTCAAAGGCCTGCGGAGGAACTTGTATAGCAATTGCTCCGCAAAAAGGAAAAATTCAATCATTTATTCAAATACCTGAGAAAATGCGACTCACTCCTTCGTTATGCTTATTTTAAAATGATACATTTGGTCCTGGAGGCACAATTGCTGTGTAGATTTGAAGTATCTACTGTACGACATTTAATAAAATATCGATGCACATTCCAATCACTTGTCCGCCGCGATGGAGCATGAGAGGTTATGGTCCTCAGCTGCTGACCCGTAGGTCACGGGTTAGATCCGCGGAGGTCACATTTCGATGAAGGCGAAATGGTAGAGGCCCCGCAGGTGAAAAAAAAAAAAACATTTCCAGCTGTATTATTGAACTGGAAATTTTTCCAGCTGGAAAAACTTCTCGTTTAATAATCCAGCAATAGCACTATAACCCATCTCGAAATGGATGGACCTCTTCATGGAATATGGCCTAATACCAGCCTTTTAACTGACAGAGTTCCTGTGGATATTCATCCACTCCGAGCTGAGTTATCGAATCAAAAGTATTTCCAGCTGGAAAATTTCCGGTTCAATAATCCAGCTGGAAGTGGAACTTTTTCCATCTGGGCCATGTACTGTGCGATGTCAGTGCACATTAAAGAAGACAAGGGGCTCGTATTTTCCGGAGCCCTCCACTACGGCGTCTCTCATAATCATATCGTCGTTTTGGGACGTTAAACCCCAGATATTATTATCATTTAGCGATCTCCCTGAGCAGTTGAGGCTGAAGAGGGCTCTTATCCTTGAGCACATTTGTGAATTCATATGCAGGCACAAACGACGCATACCCTGTTCCACAACGCAGAGGAATTCTTGCAGCTCGTTGCAAGAGCGTCGCTTCTCATGCGATGGTCGATCCAACGACACCTATCAATCAACTTTTCTAACGCACACAGACACACACGCACACACCCCGCCCTCAACGCTATCTGGACTTAGCAATAAAAAATAGCACGGCTCTGTCAATAGTGATTTCATTTGTGCAGGAGGCAAGTGCACATAAAAAAATTGGAAACTCGTGCGGTGTGATTAACTTGGACAGAAGCGCTATTATTAGTGTCGAAGGTCCGCCAACGTAGCGAGCACCTGCATCGTGCTCTGAGTCTTCTACCTCAGTTTTTTTAACGTCATCTAGGAAAGTAAAAAGCAAAAACAAAGTCAGCTGTACGATGGCGCCATTCTTTCCGCGGGTGTTTCCTTTTACCTCGGTGTTGGTGTCTTAATTCGCACTCAGGTACGAAAGCAAGTTCGGCGTTCCTCTAGGTATTCACACTTCGGCCGCGTTCACGATTAGTACACTATATATCTCTTAAGACAAAACGGGGCCCGAAATGTAACTAGCACACTGCGCAGTCCACGTCCACTGGCTTGTTCAACCTCCGCAGGTCTCTCCACTGAAGCATTCGTGGCTCTTCATTTGCAGGGTCATTGAAAAGAGCCAATTTAAAAACCCGACCCAGTGTTCATAAAAATGTGTTACGATAAAAATGTTCTTAAGGGAATATTTGCCAATCTTGCTGCTCGACATATCATTGCGATGCCGCCCGGCAATGGCAAAAAGCAATTACGAAAGGGAAGTTTTCCGCATCTGTTCAGTCCACGCGCAATAAGTCTTGCATCCTGGTACGTAGTAATGATGCAGCCGTTGCTTCTGAGGCATAGCAGGAGCTGCGCAGATCAGGATAGATTTTTCCAACGCGAATAATCACCAGGCACAAACCATGACAACCTCGGAGCGAGCGGGCGCTCTTCAAGTGCCGGCGATGACAGCGCCGCCGCAATTTTCCGCGCGAGAGGGGTCGGCGGCTAACAATAGAACCGGTCTCCGTTCGCGCCACTCAAAAGTTCTAGTACATGCGTACAATAGCGGTTGGGTGAAGGTACGCTAGATGGCGTTGGCGGTGCAGCTGCTCTCCGATTGCGCGGACCGCCGTACGGAGTGCGCTTGCCGGATCGTGCTGCTTGGCGGACCATGGACGACGACCGGTCCTTGAAGTTTGAATAAAATTTCACACACACTATCGCTTTGATTACTGCTGGGCGAAACCACTGAAGATTTCACGGTGTAACCATGATTGCTTCAGTCACCATAACTCTCATCGACCCTTTAGTATAAACGCGCCCGATCTCACGTCGGTGATGATGTACCGGGCAGAATTCACGGAAGATTCACGGTTTACCGATGAACCTCCGCAGCTTCGCCCACTCATCATCATTCACTCCGTGGATATGCTGTGTTTTTTTAATTTCCTGCCCGCGAACCTGCTCTTAATTTATATGTTGGAAGCGTGTTGAGGAAAATAACCCCGAGCACGTAGCCAACGCAGCGGCATCGCATACCTATGCGCGGATTGTCTGCATGACTTTTGATCTTGTTAGGTTTGAATATAGTGAACTAGAATACTTCTAGAACGCTGTACACTGTAAACGCAAACTAGCCGAATTGGGCGTTTTAAGGGCTTAATACTACCTTCACTTGGGACCGTACTCCCTTAGGGGAGTATTAAGATCGTTGTAATAAAGTTCTGCGTCCTCAATTTTACTTCCTTGAGAAATTATGGGGATAAAAGGTGGAAGAAAGGAGGTAAATTCACGATCTGACGCCATTTTGTCAAATGGAGTTCAAGGACAGAAAACTCCTATTTCACTTTCTCGGGCATATCTTCCATTTATTTTATCCGAAGCTATAGTGCCTTCAGTGCTGGCGTGCATGTATGCAACTGCGCGGGCGAAAGAAGTGTTTCTCAAAGTGCTTAATAAGTTCATGAACGTGCTAATCAACGATTTCTTCGTCTCGTCGACTGATGCACATTGTTGTACGGAATGCACACTACCGCTGGGCTCGGGTTCACGATGCATTTCGACCACAGAATGACTTCGCTTATGTTGTTTTACCATCAAATCGAAGTTAAACTAAAAGTAGGAGCGTGTACACCCTCGATGTGGCCTATCGGCACCGCATGCACAGTCAGTATACCCTTTTGGATGACGAATTGGGCACAGGCGGTGTGCCTCAACGCACGGAATAAGATCCGGTGTTGAAAAAACCCGGCGAAAAAAAAAAAGAAAAAAGAGAAACGAAAGAAAAAACGCGACTCTCCTCAAGCGGCTGCTCTGAAAGGAACGAAGCGCCTTTGACCTTCGAACGGCGGCGATAAGAGCGGAACAACCATCGCACGCATGCGCGCGCGAGGGGAAAAAAAAGAAAGCAAAAAAGAAAGAAACGCAAGAGAGTCGTGAGAAACGCGAGAAGTTCCGAAATGACAGCGGGTGCTACCGCAGGCTGGCCCCAGCGGCGTGCGTGAGTGATAGCGAAGCGAAGCCGTCATGGGAAAACGTCGGTTTTGTGAAGGACGCCTTTCAACTACCCTGCTATGCGTCGATCATGTGTGCACATTTCATGCCGGCAGCCTTACTGTGTTCTCGTCGCTGGACGTGAAATGTGTGGTTTGACGACAGTGCAACATGCACTGCGTGTGCAATGGTGTGGCAATGGCCAGGTGACTCAAACGAGCAGCAGCTGAAGGGCGCGCCGCGTTCGCGGCACATTCAGGAACACAAATGGTACGTAATACTTATGTTTCCTCTGTTTGCGCGACCTTGTCGCTTGGGCAGCAGTAGGTGCTCTTCTGCACATTCCATCGCGTCAAAAGTGCAATGAAAAGCGAAAAAAGAAAGGCCATTAAGCTCACATAACATTACATAGGTCGGCATTTTAAGGGAGTACTCACTCAAACTCACTCACCACAATTTTTTCAGCCTTTGCACTCACTCACGTTCACACTCACGTCCACTCACACTTATGAGTACTCACTCACGTTCACACTCACATCCACTCACACTCATGAGTACTCACTCACGTCCACTCACACTAATGAGTACTCACTCATACTCAACTCACCACGTTCAAATGAGTGTGAGTGAGTGTGAGTTGAGTGCACTCATGAGTGAGTGTGCCGAGCTCCATAGGTCGGCACCTTAAGGGAGTACTCACTCAAACTCGCTCACCACAATTTTTTCAGCCTTCGCACTCACTCACGTTCACACTCACGTCCACTCACACTCATGAGTACTCACTCACGTTCACACTCACGACCACTCACACTCGTGAGTTCTCACTCACGTTCACACTCATGTCCACTCACACGCATGAGTACTCACTCATACTCAACTCACCACGTTCAAATGAGTGTGAGTGAGTGTGAGTTGAGTGCACTCATGAGTGAGTGTGCCGAGCTATGCATAACAACGATGTGTGATACGTGTTTTGAATTGGCTGACCGCTTGGCGTGGCCAGCCAACTCAAGCGAGTGCGCCTTAAAACTGAATGTTTGTACGACATAATTTCCTTGCTTGGGATAAAGCATGAATGAAGCAGTGCTATTATGAGAGGCGCCGTAGTGGAGGGCTTCGGAAAGATAGACCACCTGGGGCTCTTTAACACGCACCTAAAGCTAAGTACCTGGGCCTCAAGCAGTCACGCCTCCATTGAAATCCGTTTAACTCCAAGGTTAATCATACTAAAATTTGCACCCCTTTACACTACAATGCTAACTTCACTGACAGCTAAAACTACTCGAATGATGGTACACAGGACAAAAGTACACTTCTGGTGCTCTTTCGCATTTCATTACAGTTGTGTACTTTTTGCCCTCTGTACTTTAAGTGAAAAGTTCACAAGAAACTACTTAGCAGCATCTCACTATTGCAAGTGTTTCGTGTTCTGTTTAAAGGTCTGCAATAGTATAGTCAAGTGTGAGTCTTTGCCAAGACATTCATATTTCTGGATATGAAAGCTTAATGGACTTCTTTTCTATTATTTTCAGGAAGACATTTCTGGCAAAGCTGCAAGAGTTGCTCACGCACTTGTTTGTGTACAAGACACTGTATTGTGGGAACACTCCCCTGTGCCTCACTCTACACTAACGAGGACCTGAAGTGTAATGCAAACCACAGAAAGATATACACACTTAGTGCAAAAAATTACAAAAATAAAGAACCATGCACTCACAGAATGAGTATGAACGTGACTAAAAACGCCATACACGTGTTAAATTTCAGTTGCTAGTACTGCGTTGTCCTGTTCCCTTCATTTCTATTTCTATGTGTGTTGCTGTATTGTTTTCACTGTTTAACTATGAACTCAATTCCTGACTGCTTTACAGGCTCTATAGATTCGTGGTCAAATTCTATTCAACCACATGGCATAGCAAGCCCTAGGATCCAATATGCCAAGCCACCAGCCACTACTTGTAGGAAATTTTTAATTTTAGTCATGTGATTGCCTAATTTCAAGTTGACTTTGCAGCCATGGTAGTGGTACGTATTAACTTTGAATGTGGTAATTATGCACATGCCATGAAGTGAGGAATTAAAGATGAAGAACTTTTTAGGTTGCTGATGACAGTGGCTGGCATGGGAATATTGTAAACATAGCTGTAGTAATTATGTATAATAGAAGTACATATTGGTATATTGCAGTTGTGTGATAATGGCGACAAATTCCCAAGTATATTTCTGGAAAACTGCATTCATTTTCAGATATTTGTGAGTAAGTATGTGCAGCCAGCCATATATGAATGCAATGTTATCATTTTGCTGGCATGGCTGAACGCCTTTACAAATTGTGGTAAGTGGATCTACAATCAACACCACAGGTCTATTTTGGACTTTTCTGCAGAAAACAGAACTGTATGATGATGTGTGACATGTTTTGATGCCATAGGGCAAACTAATTCAATTAAAATCTACAACATGCCTCCCTGCTTGGTTGCATATTTCTTAAAAGTAATGCTAGCCTTAATGTACTAGCTTAGTTGCCTTCATGTGCAGGCTGACACCAAGTTCCTTGTAGATCCCATTCTATAGATTGTGTTTACATACTAGCACTGTGAAGTGCACATGTCAGTGTGCATTATGATGAGATTTGCCACACTACTTTCATGTTGATTTACTGTTGTGAATTATATATAGTGCTTGGGCTGTACTGTATACGTTCTTAGTGTTTTGTATTAGGTGTAGGTTCTGTGCAAGAAGATGGAAATATACATATGCTTACACTGACATGAGAACTGCTACTGTTTTGATTCCAATAAAACATTGCGAACACTGTTTTTTCTTATCATTCTTATCACAGCTGTTTCGTTGAAGAAGACGGCAATACTAGATTTTTTCACTCTTGCTACATCATCTGGGCAAGAGGAGTGCCGCATACACTTGGACTTTCACAAGGGCGAAGTGCATGTGCACTAACTTTTTTATTTAACGGGAGACCTGTCACCGCTAATTTGTGGTGGTTGTACTTAACATTGGGGCATGCTTATGCATTCGCTTTAATGCATTTGTGTGATGTTAAACAATGAAGGTTAATTAGTAAGATTGTAGGTAGTCTCCGAATGTGAAAGCGACTAAATACTGAATTTGAGTTAGAGAATCACTGTGTGCCCCGCGAAAATGCGAGTTGCGAATAAGTGCTAATTGTGGATGTAGATTATCGTTCAGCTACTCTGAAGGCGCTGCTGCACCTGCGTTTGGCTCGCGAGAGCACGCGCGCAATAAATGCACGTAGTGTAGGCGCGTTACAATGTCCTTGTAACTCGGGCATCTGCATAGGCGTGCACACGGGGGGGGGGGGGGGGGGAGTCTGCCCCCCGTGCATTGACTTAATAGGGAGGGTGGGCGCAGCGACGAGCCTTCGTCCCCTCGCCCCCCTTACACCTGAAGAGGCACCCTGCGCACGCTTGTGGGCATCTGCGTGAGTAACTTTTATATGCTATGGGAGTCGTAGCGGTGAGCGAGCCGGTGGATGACGAGAACGATGGACACAGGCACGCTCGCGGCTCGCGCTTAGGGGCCGCTGACAGTGTTTTGAAATGATAGATGTGTTGCTCAGTGTTTCGTCCTCGTCTCTGGGGGCTTCCGTGCGGCGGAAGGCACAGACCCCATCAATGGAAACACAGGCGGTCTCGTACAGCTCAGAACACGCCCCTGCCATGGGACGCGTGCAGCTCGCGGCAGAAACGAAAATAGCTCCACATCATACGCCCATGGAATGCACATATGTTCGGCCATCTGAGGATACCTTTTGTTACGCTGGTATCCACGAATTTCGGGCGAGTGAAACAGCGTCGAAGTACTCAAGAGGGCACACGTTTACAATTTTTCTAGCGGCACGACACGACGAACCGAATAGTTCGAAGCTGAAGGTGTTGACCTTGGCCTTCGTGACGCCCCTGAGTTTATGTACTAGCCTTGCGAAAGCGCGAACACATGCCGATGCTACGAGAACAAATGTTTGAGGTGTCGCAGACAGGTTAGTAGCCGCTTTGTAGATATATACCCCCGTGAAAAAGTACGCAAGCTAGTGGTGGCGCTGTGGTGTAATGGATATGATGTTTGCTTTCAGTGCGTGTGGTCGCGAGTTCGATTCCTGTGTCGTGGGTGCTTGAATACATATGTCATATTTGTGCATGAATACATCAATGTCCATTTTGTAATGTCCTAGCGATGAATAGTTGCAAGAAATGTCTCTGAAACGCTAGTATAGTGCCTGAAATACCTTTTTTTTTCTCGCCCTCTCTCGGGCCGCGTATAAAGGGGCGTTTTAAAAGCTCTCTAAAGAATCAGAAAAACTTCCAATGATCTCCTTTCAAGCCCCCGAAATGAGTTAAAAAAACACCAAAGTTACCTCCTAAATTCCCTCTTTTGACTCCGTTTACTTTGTAAACAAACCTTGTTAAGCCTTGTGCACCGCAAATCGACTGTGTATCTCGAAAACGGAGCTGTTTTATCGGTAGTATACGCTTAGCGAAGCCTCATCACTCAAATCTAAATCGAATACCAGCATTATTTGGGGATGAATGAGTTTAATAATGCAGGCCGACGGCTAGAAAGATTCGAAGTGGACGGCTGTCGCTTCAACAGGCACCGCCATCTTGCCTTGCGTACCCCCCTAAAACCTCCTTTGGTAGGGGGTTTTGCGTAGTACCTTTAGGATGCAAGTTAAGAGCCGGGCCCAAAACTCCCAAAAAGGCTCAAACCCGTTTGCTGTGTATAGTTTGAAGTAACGACGAAACACAGCGTTGCTGAACTCACTGGTTCGGACGGCAGCGCGAGCACGGAAAGACGTTAGAGGTTGATTGCATGCGTGTGTAATCTGGTTCTTGAACACTTATACTCATTCACGGGACAGGCTGGCAATTCGATGTTCGTCGCATGACAGATACGTTGGAGGTATATTGTGGAGATGAACCGTTAGCACGCATATCGCCTATGAATGTCGCGAATTAGTGTGCATAGGACGCATGCTAGATCTGTCATGACTGACTCTGCATCTTGAAAATCACGAAGTCGTTCAGTTCAATTTTAAATAATGTGTCGTGGAGTTCAAGTGACGTGCACACATTATTATAAATATATCGCATTATTTCAGAAAAAAAATTTTTTTCTTTCCCGCTTTTCTTTCTTCTTTTTTGCGATTTCCCAGTCGACAATCCAAGACACTTTCGTCGCTTCACTGTATTCGGTCAGCCATGAGTAAGCATCTCCGTCCGTGCCGAGGCCAACGCGAAGCACATCGATGTCCTCGGTGGAGGCTGCAGCATCTAACTCGGACGCAAAAGTTTCCTGGCTGCACGCCATAACTAGACAGTCTGTAGCGTCGCGTGCGTTCGTTGGGTACGATATTCATTGTGGGTAACGGAGGCACGGAGGGTTAAGCAAGAGGTCGCAACAGTCGCGAACATTCCGGGGGTGCAGCCTAGCGGCGGAACAGCCGTCCGCCGGTCCCGGTTTCCTCCTCGCACTCCTCCCTTTTCTTCCTCGCGTGCGCGATCCCTCGGGGAACAAAATTACGCCGCCGGCGCGCGCAAACGGACGCCGGTCGCGTCGGACTTTACAGTATTAGCAGGGACAGACGGCCGAGTTGGTTGAAATTCATGTTAAAAAAAGCGCGAAAAAAACCACAACAGACAGGAACGAAGGAGACAGGACGACGCGCTACTAGCAACTGAAATTTTAATCAAAAGCGTAGAAAGATATACACACACATTACAAAAAACAAGATAAAGTTCAGCGGACTCGTCAAATTGTTGAAGCCGCCAATATTGCTAAAGCGGGTGTTTCCTGTATAAGCTGTCTGTCCGTAGCGCTATCAAGCCGAGAGGTAGAATACCTCGATATAACCTAAGCTGGTGACAAAAACGTGCCTGGTGTTTTTCTTTTTTATGCATATTCATTCTGCGGTGGTTTGTTTCTTTATCTTGTTTTTTGTAATGTGTGTGTATATCTTTCTACACTTTTGATTAAAATTTCAGTTGCTAGTAGCGCGTCGTCCTGTCTCCTTCGTTCCTGTCTGTTGTGGTTTTTGTCGCGCTTTTTTTAAACATGGACTCTACAGTGATCGCGCTTTGCTTGCGTAGCGTCGCTGTGCCCAGCGTTTGGAATCATTCTGACCGACACCGTCTCGATGGACACAGGCGTTCGCGGAACACACTTTAGAATTTACAAAGGGTCTGTCAATTTAAGCGCTGGAACGCGGATGGCGTTTGCGCGATGCGCAAAGCACGAGAAAATACGAACGCATGCGAACGGATGAAGATTAGTCTCGCGTCTCGCTGCGATTCGCGGTAAAAAATTAAAAAAGAAAACACGCACACATTCGGTTTGTGTGTTATCCCACTGAGAGTGTAAAAGAAAATTACACCATCTCCCGCTAAAGGGAACCATGTGTAGATGCGAAGCAGCGGGCGCTAACGCTTACACTGGCGGCGGCGTTGACGCTGGCGCTCATCGCGGCGTTGCGCAGGAGAGAAACCTGGGGAGGCGCAGTGGGGGTGTGGACGCCGCGGGGAGGGATGCCTAGAGGAGAGAGGGGGGGAGCGTAGGAGGGTAGAGAGGGTGGGGACGCGCATGCGCAGTGAGGGTGTGGTCGCCGCGGGCAAGGATGCCTAGAGGAGAGAGGAGGTTTTTTTTAAATTTTTTTTGAAAGGGTTTGCGCATGCGCAGTAAGGGTGGTCACGCCGCACACCACCACCACCACCGGATTAAACCCCGCTCTAAGATGCTTCACATCTAAAAAAGACATGGCATAGTCAGTCGAATGGCCACACGCTTTCGCCGTACACACTTTGGAATGTACAAAGCGTCCTTCAAATTTTTCTAGTTCACTGTCTTATTCTGTGGCACTATGCGGCTTTCACCCACATTGCATGCACATTACAAATAGTGTATTTAGAAAAAGCGTGGAGCGGTGGAGCGGATTCGTAGATGGAGCCGTAGTTATAGATGCACGCGAAGCTTTAGTCATTCTTAAAAGCCAATGTACTCGATCTGGTTGACTTGCAGAGTGGTGCTGTATATCCAAATAACCTTACGCATAACCTCCACATTAAAAAGTACAGCAGAAACGAAATTACGTTTCCATTTTATTCTTTAACTGAACGTCTGCAAAAGTATGAAAATGCCTGGAATGGTGTCGTTGCAATGCCTGTTACAAATTCCTCACCAAGCAAGGGTCAGGTTCATCCCCCCGCCCCCCAAAAGTTCACAGTTTCGCCTCAAGGGCGAAGCAATGAATGCGATAGCAAGAAATTGTAATCTCACAGGCAAGCAGCTAGAAACTTGCTGCGCGCTTTTGAAACACAAATGACGCACGAAAAGAACGCGAAGGTATTCGCCTCGAGATATTTGAGTGGCGCCCTCTCGCGTGTGACGTCAGGGAGAGGACTCGGATGCAGCTCTTCGCGCGCGCGTTCGCTACGTGAAGGCTGCTCGACGCTGCCGGCCTGTCTATCGTGCTCGCGTTATAGAAACATTAGTGGGCAAGTTCATAAAGCAATTTGTGCTGAATGTTCAAGCAAAATGCCCAGCGAAATCGAGCGGAGTTGCCGTCAGGAGCACGTTCAGTGTTGATTGCTCCTGGTGTCGTCTGCTAGCCATCAATGTGTACATCTGCTTTTATGGCGACAATTTCTTTTCGCGACTGTTGTATGGCCGTGGCGCACTCAAAATGACTTTCCCGCCCGTTTTAGATCACTGTCTTCAGCGTTCGGGCTTCGGCTTTCATGTCTGCGTTAAGAGCAAGAAATGCATACTGGGCTACGCGTGTTCGGTTGCAAAGCCTGCTCCTTCGATTCAGATCCTCTGTTCGGAGATTTAAGCGCATGACAAACGACGTGTGATTTTATTAAAATAAATTAAATAGCGTTACCAGCAG